>JAKWIY010000120.1:0-44724 GCA_027704805.1 Solanum corneliomulleri | reverse complement strand
TGAACATCATTTTAAACATTATTAAATAGGTGAGGCTCTAGCCTAGGTCATTGGATTTCCGAGGTTTAACACTTCTTAGCCATGTCAAGCCTCGTGATCCACACTACTCTAGGTGTGACATTAGTGGCACTACAAGAAAATGCATTTAAAGCTACAAAACACATTGTATCTAAATATGAAATTTTTCATACCTAAATGTTTTAGCCAAAAAATATTTTTTCGTAGCATTCGTGGCAATATGTAGGGTAGCTAAAAGTTAGCTACAAACTTTACATGGTCTGTGGCAAAGGACTAATACTTACAGCTATTAAAAATATTAGGTCGTGGCTATAATAGTACAAAATTCTTTCTACAAAGTATATAAGCAAAATATTTTTACTCTTTTGCCGCAACAAATTAAATCTATAGCAAATTTAATATTGTAGATACCGTATATCCTGTTGTAGCAAATCACTTATTTTTTTACTATGAAAATTTAAAATTTGTGGCTATTTTATATTTTTAATCTTGTGGAAATGATACTTGTATTAAGATACAAATTAAAAAAATTATAGCTATAAAATTAGAGCATTTGCCACAAATATTTTTTCACAAAGATAAGATTTTAAACTTTCTACCATGACATACATAATATAGCTAATATTTTTAGTTTTGCTATGAAAAATGAAAATGTATTTGCCTTACTTTTTATAATTACATATATATTTAGCCACAATTAAAAAATTCATTGCAACAAATTGAAGAATACTGACATAAACATTATCACTCACAAGAATTTTTATTATGTAGCTAAAAAATAAATTTCAACAATTTTACTACTAATTTTAAAGGATTTTCCACAAGCTTTGTTAGTAAAAAAGTAACGTTACATAATGCAACCATTAATACATTTTTTATATTCCAAAATAAGTGTCAACTTACATATAATTGTATTCTAAAATTTTGAGAATAATCATAATATACAATTTTTGTAAGACATCATCTTGTTTGAGTCCAAAGCAACATAGTCTTCTCCTATCTCTCCTTTCACTATCTTCAATTGCACCTTAGCTTGATCAACATTGGTTCTAATTTGTCATTTATATTCTCTTATTCCATAAATGTGCCTATCAATAATGGTAAATATTTTAGCACCAAGAACGTATGATTTAAAATTTCAAAGAAAAAACATATTTGTCTATGATCAATGTTTAGCAAATAAAAAAGGGATAATTCACAAGTACCCCCTCAACCAATGCCCGAAATCTCAGAGACACACTTATACTATACTAAGGTCCTATTACCCCCTTGAACTTATTTTATTAATAATTTTCTACCCTTTTTCAGCCTAGGTGACACTATCTCATGGGCCCAACGTTGGTTGACTTTATTTTTCAAGTTAGTGCCACGTAGGCTGAAAAGGGTAGAAAATTACTTATAAAATAAGTTCAAGGGGTAACAAAACCTTAATATAGTATAAGTGTGTCTCTGGAATTTCGAACATAGGTTGGGGGTTACTTGTACATTTTCCCATTAAAAAAAATACAAAGAAAACAATGGAGTAAGCAAATCTGTAACTTTTAAACTTCTTAAAACCTGTAGATATCGATCTCAAATTTGAGTATCAATTATAAAACTCATTCCCAATCAGAAAATTTCTTTACATTAATAAATATAGACAATCCATTATAATAATCATCGACTCAAGTTAGGACAATAATCTCTTGCAAAAATATAGAATATAACTGTGTATGATAAATTATTTGTGGCTCAATCTTTTCATGAACCTATACATAATAGAAAATTTAGAGCATACGACTGAGTAAACAAAAATTTCATATTGTGAAAACTTATCTCATCTTCTAGAAGAATGCTATGTAAACCTAAAAGAAAAACATTAGAAACAAAAAAGCTTGAACAAATGGAGATAGGGAGGACAAGAAGGTCATGGAAAGAGTGAAAATAATATCTAGGTTTTTATTAAATGGGTTTTAAAATTTTGGAGGGAACTTTGATCTTCTGCAATTTTTAATTTTTGGGGTAAAAGTTTTTGGATCTAACTGGGGAATGGGGAGACGGTTGGAGATATTTAGGTGAAAATTAATGCTTTGCTTTTATAATCGTTATTTTTCCTTATTTTAAATTAAAAGATACAATATTCTTTTATTATATAACAAATACAACAATTGTTACAGATAATACCAAAGAAAATTATTTCATGAAAATAACAATAATTATTTGTATGAATAAATAAATAAATAAATATATATATATATAATATATATATATATATATATATATATATATATATATATATATATATTCGCCTTTTTCAAAATAAATTTTTAATGTATACTTCTTAAGTCTCATATTAATTATGCAATAACAATAATAATAACATATCAAGTGAAATCTCATAAGTGGGGTCTAAGAAGAATAGAGTGTACCTAGACGTTATCACTATCTTTTGAAGGTAGAGAGATCATCAACTCATTTAGTTGTTTACATTATCTCAAATAAATTGTCAATTTATGAAATAAAGATAGAATTCATTACAATATTTTTAGATTACCTTACAATTAATTTTTTTTAAAAAAGTTTAAACGAGTTTATGAAGGTTTACATAAAAAAAAAATATCATGGCGTAAAGTAGTAAAATTATCCTTTTTATTTCTGATTGCTTAGCATGTTAAATTTATGACTACTCTTAATATTGATTTACTACTTTTAGTTTGAAATAAAATATAAAATTATCTGCACTCAGAATATTTTTATCTACCTTTTAGAGAAGGTCAAAGTGAAATAACCAGACAATGGAGAAGTATAGTTCCACTAGAGTTGAACAATTTGACTTGAATTTGAATTCAAATGGTTGATACAAAAAAAGTTAATTGAGTTTCAGATTTCTTTTCAAATTCATCCTTAAAATATTTTCAGACTTGAATTGTACGATGATTGAAATTTGTCTTCACAATATTACTTTATTTTTCCAATTCTATATAAATAGTTTAAATACATCTTATGATATTGATAGTTATAATTTATTTAAATATTCTATGTTTAACTTGACATTCTAATACATATATAAAATGATATATGCATTAGAATGTCAAGTTAAACATAAAATATTTAAATAAATTATAACTATCAATATCATTAAATATATTTAATCTATTCATATAGAATTGAAAAAAAAAAATAATATTATGAAGACAGATGTCTATTATCGTATAATTCAAGTCTGAAAATTATTTTAAGGAAGAATTTTCAAAAGAAATAAGAAAATTAATTTATTTTTTTTGGTATCAACCATTTGAATTCAAATTCAAGTCTAATTGTTCAACTTTAATGGAAATGTACTTCTCCGTCGTTTGGTTATTTCATTTTGAATTTAAATAGAGATGTGAATTTTGGATTGTAATTTTGTAGTTTTAATTGACAATACAAATATTATATGTATTAGGAAGTTAAGATTAAAATAAGAAATTCAAAAAACAATTGCCAATAAAATATTTTTTTTTGAAAAAATTAATATTAATATCACTTCATATGTTAATTATAATCAATAAACAATTGATTTATCTATCTATATTCAAGAATAATTCATATGGCATATTTGAATGATATATGACATTATTTAATGATTTGTAAATTGATTATACATGTTTTTTTGTATAAAAAAGTACAATTACATCAAATTACTTAGACATAACGGCATTTTTTTCATAACTTATATTTATTTAAATTATACTTAAAACCCTCAAATTAAGATGTTGTAAAATTGAATTGATGGAAATATTGACATTTCTAAATAAGCTAGCTCGATAAATGCATTGTTCGATAGAAGAAGTCTGAATCGTATAAAATGAATTCTCAACATAAGATGAAGCACCTCAAGGTTTACGTTACACCTTGTATCGAATAAAACATATCACCACAATTGTACTCACATAGTTACATCATTTTTTCATGACAAATTTTCTTAGCTATTAAGTTAATTATTGCAACAATTATTTTGCTACTCGAAGCATAATATTTATTAAGTTATAATATTTTATTTAAAATTACTTTTAATGTATAAAAGAGTATTATATATTGCTTCAACAAGTTTCAACATGATCATGAAAAAAATATATAATTAACTATAAAATTATATTATAGCAAAAAATCTATGACTATATATTTTTAATATGCAACAACTTTTATAACTTCAAAAAGAAAAAAACATTAGCTACAATTTTTTCTTCAAGTAAGTTATTATGACTGAACGATTATTATTTCTATGATAAATTAAAATTTGTTGCAAAAAATAATTATCATGAATTTTTATTACAGAAGAGAATCTATATCTATTTCGTTTAATTATTGCCACAATATTTAATAACTTAAAGCTAAAATATTTATTTAGCTACAAATGTTTCTTCAAATAAGTTCTTGTGGCTAATAGATTATTATTAGAATAGTAAATTAAAATTTGTGGCAAAGAAATAATAATTAGCTACAAAATTTTACTATAGCAACAATTCTATGGCTATACCATTTAACTATTGCCACATCTTTTTATAACTTGAGGCAAAATTATTTATTTAGCCATAATATTTTATGTCAAATAACTTATTATGGCTAAAGAGTTACTATAGCTATAATTATTTTTATTAGGTCGCGAAAAGTTATAATTAGCTCCAAATTATTATTGTAACAGTAAAATTGTAGCTATTAGATAATTATTGTCATGATTGTTAGAAATTATAGCAAATACAAGGATTAGCTTTGTAAACTTAATATTCGTGGCTAAGAAATTCGACAAATTTTTAGACGGTAAAGAAATTAGAGTTTTTATGACTATTACTAAATAATAGCAACGATTTTCGAATTTATAGCTTAGTTTTCGTAGCGATTCTTGTAGTGTGGGATAATCTAAACTTTCATCATCACTTGACTCAGTGGTCGTAGGTGAGTGGGACGTTATTGATTCGCTTGGTGTAGGATCGGCTAGCAATTCTTCGTTCCTCCTAAAGTTATTACTTCTCTTTCGATGTTTATTTCTTCTATCCTACCTGTTGTTATTGGTGCTTGCGGCATTTATGTCCCTCTCATTATTCATTACCTTAGTATCAACCTTATCTCAAATACCTATTTGTCACAGCCTTAGACTTCCACTAAGTGTACCATGCTATACTTGATAATCCGTTCACGAATCTTTCATTATCTTGTAAAATCAAGTAAGCCTTTTAATACTAGATTGCTAAGAAAATGAAGAAAGACACAAGAGAATTTATATTGAGGTTTTTGTATTTCTCGGAAGATTGATTTATCTTGCTTGATTTTCTTACAAATGAATGTCCCTCTATTTATACTACTTACTTACGAACAAATATGTAAATAATAATTATCAAACAAGTCCCTACATATTTATAAATAAGTTTTTTTCTCTAGAACACTCTATACAACTCCAAGGACCTTTTATGAAAATCCATGGAATTCTAATATTTTCCATGAGAACTCTCCATGTATTTCTAGAATCTTCCACTATGGAACTAGCCTTCTTCCAATGTAAACCTTCCATATGAGCAACCTTGTTCCATGTGGCACTTATTGGTGTGATGATGTGGGGGTTTGTCACAAGTAGTATGTACAAATAGCTGTAATAAATTACATACAATTCAATGAATAATATACTATGTACTTCTTTATTGTTTATAGTTGCTACTTTTGATTTAGTATCTTTTTTTACTTCATTACTACCATCAGTTCAGCTGAGAAAATAAAATATAGTAACAAATAAAAGAATTGAAAAAAGAAAATCTTAAGAATATCCATGATATTCTATATCATGTGACAACTGACAATGCCTAATTAATCTGTTAACTGAGGTTATGAGTGAGGTAATTCTTACTTGTACATTGCTTCAATTACATTTTTTCATTTTGTATCTAATTTGATAGATAGAATAATCGATATATTACTGTAGAAAGAAATTTTCTATTGTATTTTGTATATCCTTGGATGTACAATTGTGCATTGTACTCAGATGTCGCAATAAATTATGGGAGGCTAAGACAATAGTATTTTATGGGGTATCTCATACCGAGAGAGGTCCTTCACGAAATAATGTTTGCCGACCAAGATTATGAACGAGCTGCTGGTGAAAGATTTGACGAAAAAGAGAGGCCTAATATGAGTGTCCTTAATTGGTAAGATAAGGACTACTCTATTGTGACAATATGGTGCAAGGAAAGACCAAAGCTTCTCTTTGATACAATTTGTACATTAACCGATATGCAATATGTGATTTTCCATGGTAATATTGATGTTGAAGGACCAGTAGCTCACCAACTACTACAATTTTCTATTCGTTTCAAAATCTCTTTCGTGGTTTATTTCTTTTAAAAAAATTGTAAACTAATTTTATAAATTGTATTATCATTTAATGAGTACTAAATTAGGCATATAGATGGTTCCGTAGTAAAATCAGACCGAAAAGGACGAAGAGTGATTCAATGTCTTGAAGGGTATCTAAGGTTAGCGCTATTGATTTACTTTCTAAATCTTTTTTGATCCATTATTCGACATATATAAGCTCTAGATACCTTTTTAGTGTATAAGAATATTATGACTCAAAATCGGATGTAATGACTCTAATCTATTACCACCAATACAAGTCAGCCTCAATCCAATGAAAATGAAAGAAGAGCGAAAATAAAACAAAAATTGAACAAGACAAAGGCGGAAAACTTATTAATTTTAACAATACCCCAGAATGTTGTTGTCACACATACACATCACTAAATACTTAAGTGCAGAATTGCGAAATAATTACAGGTCTCATGTTTCTCAACTAGAACAAAGTGTAAGAAAAAGAGGACCCGTCGGATGATAATCAACTACCTCTTCAAGTGTAGAAGCAAATGTAGAAGCAAATGGTAAGTACCAACAATGGTACCCAACAAAAAACCTACTAAATAAAGCAACCAGTTAGAAATCAAATACCATGACTCTCAAACATAACTTTCTCAAACTGCAATTTGCATTTAATTCAACCCGACCTAGCAATTATACAATACATGGCTCATTTGCCCAATATCCGCAGTTTAATAACCACAATTCACGATTAAACGAATCAAATAAGTCAACCCCAAAGTCAAGTGGTTAAGTCACATGCAACTATTTCATCAAAATCAAGTATCAAGCAAGTCACACATAAGCATTAAATAAATAAAGTCATAATAATCGATCTGTTGTCGGAACCATTTTTCATCCGTACAATATCACTATCCGGAACCCTTTTTCATCGGATTTAAAACCTTGGCATAATAATACTCGTCGATAATGACCTCGGCGTAGTACACTCACCGGTAATAAACTCGACCAAAGTACACTTGTCGGCGAAGACCTCATTATAATAGCACTTGTTGGTAAAGACCTCAGCTTCATAATCATTACATTTCTCACCACGGGCCCAACAATCAATGCACACAAGCAATATCACACCAAATAGAAGAGACAAAAGAAAATACAGTTCAAGTCAACATTCATGCTTTCAAGCATTTCATCAATTAATCGACAAGGGTTATAATAAGGCAATTCACATCATCATGATCAACACATAGCTCTTTTCATTTCAATCCCCTATTATTCATTTAGATATAACAAGTGGATAATTTAACCATTTACCTCATCCCCATTACTCCCAACACACAACCATCAAAGGAAGCATACAAATTCAACTAGAGTACAACGTTAGAAAGTCACTTGTCCTAAATCAATCAACAATCACTCCAACAGTTGTGTCTTCTCCTTCCGAAATCGATAACTCTCACATCTCAGATTTTACATTTTTGGGCCGATGGAATCGGCGAAATTCCATTCTGACACTCGAAACTTCAAAAGTCCCCAAAACCACTTTCTTAACAACGGGTATCTCCAACCTTGAACTCTATTTTAGTCTCCAGATATAGAGTTCTCAATTTTTTAAAACAATCAACTCCAACCTAATTCTCTATTTTACTCTCTAAAATGAATCTTTTTATCTCTTCTTAATATTATATATTGTTTCTAATTCGTTCTTATTTCTTATTTTATAATATAAATTCTTTCTATATTTTTCCCAAATAATTACTTCATATAATTTTTATGTGATAAAAATATTTATTTTTTAAATTTTTTTATTTAATATTAAAGTATATTTTATTCTAAATTTCTGAATAACATAGCTTCAATCGACAATAATTCTCTTGATCAACCTATTTCATTCTTATTTTATTCTTGCATGTAATGATCACATGTAACAAGAACAACAATGAATAATTGAAAATCGAAATCGACAATCACAACTGCATAACCACAATTGCAACAATTCTCTAAATCATACCCTAATTTTTTTCTATATAGTGTTAAATATGGAGATGGAGTATCGAATTACTAAATTATCTTTGTGATAAATTAATTATTATGCTATGTATCTTGTACTTAAATAATTGTACTATGTACTATATTATTTCTTGTATTTAATTATCGTGTTTTGCTGTATTTTAAAATTAAATCTTTCATCTTATCATTTTGATTTTATGTATTCATCATTGAGCAGATCAATAATAAAATCAAATTATAATTTTGAAAAAAATTAGGAAAAAATATCAAAATACCATTAATTCTGGATGAAAGTAGTACATGTTTGTCAATCTATTATTTTGTATTTTAAAAGAATTATGAATATTAGATATCTAAATAATGACATTATATGTAAAATAATAATTAATTAGAAAATAATATAAATAATAATAATAAAATATTAAAAAGGTTAAATAGAGAGTGTGGATAGTAGTTCTCTAGATTTGGAGAACTACTATTCAACTCTATAAATATTAAAAATAGAGAGTGATATACAGGGGTTTTGGAGTGCCCATTCTCTATTTACTCTCCAAATATAGAGAATGGAGAGTAAAATAGAGGTGGGTTGAAGATGGTCAGCCCTTAAACTCACAAACTTACAAAATTCTCAACTTTTAACTAAAAGTTCAAAATCAACCTTTCAAACTCAATCAAGAAGAAATCAGGGTTGATAACAAGTTGGGGGGGGGGGGGGAAATGGTCACGGAACTTTCAAAAAATGACCAATAAGTTTATTACATTATCCACCACTAAAAGTCATGTTCGTCCTTAAACATAAAGCAAAAGAGGGTACATGGAGCTTCAGAAGTTGAGGATATCTGACACGCATATCTACTATGTTTCCCAAGTTGCTTCACTGATGAAATTATGCTTTCAAGCAATCTCCTTGGTCCTAAGCTTCCGGACTCCCCTATCCAAAATGATTATAGGCTCTTCCTCGATAGATTAGTTTAGACCCTACTCAAGTGAATCAAAGTAAAGTACATGGGACTAATCTGAGACATACTTTTGAAGCATGGAAATATGAAACAGAGCATGTCCATCTCATAAGCTATGTGGCAAGGCCAACTCTCCCACACGACTTAAAATCTCGAAGGGTCTAATGAATCTAAGGCTAAGCTTGACCTTCCTTCTGAAACTCATCATACCCTTTAGGGGTGATATCGAAGCTAAAACTGATCATCCTTCATGAACACTTGGGCTTGAACTCTCTGATTCGCATAAATCATCTCTCTACTCTAGGTTGTTAGCAGTCCACCTTGGATAATAAGAACCTTATCCATATCATTTATAAGAAATTTTGTATCTAATGATTCCATTTAAGCTAAATCACACCATCCAATCGGAGATCTACATCGTCTGCCATGCAATGTCTCAAAAGAGTCCATCTGAATACTGGAATGATAACTCTTGTTATAGTCAAAATCAGTTGTAGGAAAATTTTGATCCCATCTAGCACCAAAATTAATCACATAAGCATGGAGATTGTCCTCGAACACGTTAATCATCCACTCCGACTGACCATCAGTCTTAGGATGGAAAACTTTACTCATATCTAATCTAGTACCCAAACCATGCTGCAATGGCTTCGAGAAATGAAAAGTGAACAAAAAACCTCAATCAAAGATGACAGAAACTGGACATATAAGTCGCACAAATATAAAACACAACTAACTTCTTTGATGTATACTTCACCCAGATGGGGATGAAATGGGCTGACTTAGTCAACCTATCAACTACCACAAAAATAGAATCATAACCACCCACGGTGGAAGGTAGTCCCACAACAAAGCCCATCGAGATCAGCTCCCATTTCCAAGTAGAAATAGGTATATTATGAGATATACATCCAGGTCGTTGATGGTCAAACTTGACCTATTGACAAGTCAAACACCTCAAAACAAAAAGTGTAATATCTCTCCTCATACCACACCATCAATATTGCTGGATCAGGTAACTATATAAATCTTTATTGCACCAGGATGAATGGAATATCGAGAACAACGGGCCTCCTTAAGAACTAATCTAACTAACTCACCTACCTTGGGCACAAAAATCCTGCCTCCGATCTGCAAGATCCCATCAGAACCAAGGACAGCCTCCTTAGCTTCCCCTCTCATCACCTTGTCTTGAATGAGACATAGTTTTTAATAATCAAACTGATACTCAAAAATCGTCTTAATTAAGGAAGAACAAGCCTCAATAAAATCAATCAAACCACCCGCCTTCTCAGAAACTCGTAACCAAACAAGACTACTGGCTAACCTCTGAATATATCTAGCCAGTGGTCTCTACTTCACACTAATAACATCAATACACTCATGCTAGTATTCTTAATTAAAGAATCAACCACCACATTGGAATTTCGTGGATGATACAAAATAGTAAGTCATAGTTCTTTCGTAGCTCAAGCAATTTGAACTGCCTCAGATTCAGATCTCTCTAATTGAAAATGTACTGAAGACTCCGATGATCTTTGAAAAAATCACATTGAACTCCATAAATATAATGTCGCCATAAATTAATCACAAACACTACAACTGTGCACTCTAAATCATGAGTAGGGTAGTTCCTATTATTGGTCTTTAACTTGTTACTACGATAGGCAATCAATCACCTAACCTTTCTACATAAGAAACCACCTAATCGAACTCCTGAAGTATCGCAATAAATAGTGAAGTCCAGACCCTCCTTAGGTAAAGTCAAAATAGGAGTCGACGTCCGTAAAGTATTGAGCTTTTAAAATCTCTCTTCACACTCGTTAGACCACTGGAAAGTCACATGTTTTCGAGTCAATCTAGTCAAAATAGATGCAATGCTATAGAAACTCTGAATAGATCATCATTAATAGCATGTAAGCCCCAAAAATCTCTATATGAGTAACCAATATAAATCTGATCCAGCCCTTCATTGCCTCAATCTTGTTTGGTTCTACTCTAGTACCTTTCTTGGACACCACGTGCCCTATAAATTCCACAGAATCAAGACAAAACTCACACTTTGAGAACTTGGTATATAGTTTCTCTTCCCTAAATAGAGTAAATCCTTAAATGCCAATTGTTATCCTCATCGGTCTTAGAGTACACCAAGATGTCATCAATGAACACTATCATAAAATAGTTCAAATAAGGTTGGAACACGCTATTCATTAGCTCCATGAATGGTACAGGGTCCTTAATAAAACCACAAGACATCACAAGAAACTCATAATGCTCATGGTGAGTCCTAAAAGTTGTCTTAGACATATCTGATGCCCTAATATTTAAGTGGTGATAACCCGACCTCAAGTCAATCTTAGAAAACACAGATGCACCCTGAAGCAAATAAAAATATCAATACGAGGAAGATGATACTTGTTATTTACATTCACATTGTTAAATTGTCTATAATCAATACAAATTGGCATAGAATCTTCATCTTCTTCCTTACATACAACACCGAAGCACTCCATAAAGAAACACTAGGGTGAATGAACCCCTTACTCAACAAATCCTAAAACTGATCCTTCAACTCTTTCAGCTCAGCTGGAGACATATGATAAGAAGAAATAGAGATAGGCTCAGTGCCCGGCTCCAAGTCTATAACACAATCAATATCCCAATCTAGAGAAACATTTAGAAGATTAGTGGGAAACACATCTATAAACTCTCCGACCACGAGCATAGAATCCATGGGGGTGGCTCAATGCTAGTATCCTGAATGAAAGCTAAGTAGGACAAACACTCTCTATCAATCAATCTCCGAGCTCTTATGAAAGGGATAACTTTTCTAGGCTAAGAACCACTAACACCTACCCGCTCAACTCTCGGGACATGAGCATCGCTAAATTTAGTCTTAGAATTTCAATCAGAATAGTATGATGTCGAGAAAGTCAATCCATACCTAAGATAATATCAAAGTCTATCATTCCTAAGATGATCAGGTCTACCAAGTACATACCCCCGCTAAAGAAAAAAGACAGGATCGATACACTCGATCTATCACTAAGGATTTACCCACTGGCGTAGAAACATAAATAGGCATTGGCATACAAGAAAAAATCATATCTAACCCAAAAACAAAATAGGTAGACACATGAGAAAGTAGATCCTGAATTAAACAATATAGACGCAGGTCGATGGCAACATGTATGATTCCTATGATCACAACATTATAAGTCTCAGCCTCAGGCCTCTATGGAAAACATAATACTAGTCATCTTATCCTCCTGAAGCCTAATTAGGATCTACCTTCACTTTAAGAAGCTCGAATACTCTAACAATAATCCTGACATCTCTATCGAAATAAACTCTACCCCGACACCTAGCCAGAGGCAATGAATACCTAGTTGGATTAGCTGAAAAAGAATACAGAGGTCCTAAATGTTTTTGTCGAGGAAAGTGTCATATCATATGGCTTGGGTCCCTAAATGTGAAGTGAGATATGGATACAAAAAGTTGTTGTTGCGAACAAGAAGAATAACCATATCTATCTTGGCCAAAATCATAAGAACCCCGGGTTGTCTGCTCACTCTCGACTGCTGGCATAGAAGCATTATCTGGACCATGACGCTGGAAAAAACGACTACCCCATTGCAAAATTCTGCCTCCTGATGAGGCACCAAAAAATTAACCTGAAGATAATGCCCTTTTGGGCTCCTCAAACTCATGTAAGACCATCAAATTCGCCTCCTTAGGGTGCTCATAATGGATGGAAAGAAAACCCTCTACCTAGCTACCCTGAACACATAAGATCTACCGAAGAAAGTCAACCCTTTCGCAGACCAGCGAAATCTCTCAACCTTATCTAGAACAATAGTCAAAGTATGCCTAAAAATCACAAAGAAATAGGCCCCATACTAAGTCACGTATAGAATACGTTGATTCAAGCTCTCTAATCTCAAATGACTCTCCTCTCTCACGCTTCAAGAAATGAAATGGTCTTGGAAAGCACTAGAAAGCACATTACACTCCGCCAAAGGTGATCAAACTTGTCTAGACCTCACAAAAGTCCTCCACAACTCTCTAGCGCAACGACGAAGTTGCAGTGCAAACTGAAAACCACTAGCATCCACCATACCCAATGTCTCAAGCATCTCATGGCACAAGGTCAGGAAATTATGAGCATTATCACTCTTACCACCCTGAAACTAGGGTGGTTCATCCTTTAAAACCTATCTTAGCATTGATGATCAGTCGCTATCAAGATAACCTCAGGAAAAATATGTGCACCAACTGTTGGTGCAAGAACAACTAGTGGTTGGCCCACGTTCTGACCTAGGGTTTGTAGCCCCGGAGAAAGGTTCTCTTACACAAAAATCATACTCAATAGATCTTATTGAAACAATGAAGCTCTAAACTTGGGAAGGACTTTGTCCTTAACAACCTCAACATATTTCTTAGGAGAAGCCTCTCTAGCCCTGCCTCTTCCTGGTCTTGCTCTACGGGCACGACCTCAACTTGGTATTACTCTACGATCACGACCTTTAGCTCGGGCCCTAACTCTATCCCTAGATAGGGTTTGAACAACAGCATCAGGGAATGACTAATCTACCACTGAAAAAAGAAGCTCTGGTCCTCGATATCTTCCAAAACAACACGCGACAACTTAGCACTAGCGAAGGTAACCATGCATGATAAAGAAATGATGAATAAAACGAACTTCCCCACAATCTTTGTAGCCTCTTAAAGATAAGTACAGACATGGTTGTACCGATGCTCAAGACTCTACTTAGACTTGGCTTATATACATGTGATACCTATGAACTTTGGGCTCTGATACCATTTGAAAGGACTCAAAGTAGATGTGATGACACTTGTATATCCTCACCAAGACAAGTAAGACTCGACCCATGAAAAAAAAGAGTGTAAATATAATAAAATAAAACAAGACAGGGGAGGAAAACTTATTCATTTTAACAATACCCAAAAATATGAATGCCACATGTACATGCCACTAAATATATAAGTGCGAAATTAAGAAATAATTACAAGTTTTAATCATTTTTTTCACAACTAATACAAAGTGTAAGAAAAGGAAAAAGAGGGTCCACTGGAGGACAAATAACTACCTTTTTAAGTCGTGGACACCTCAAGATTGAAAAAAGAGAAAGAGATAACACAGGTCCGGGTTCAAAACCTATACAAGTGTAGAAACAAGACGTAAGTACCAACAACATGGTACACAACAAGAAACCTACTAAATAAAGAAACTAGCTAGAAATCGAATATCCTGACTCTCCAACCGAACCTTCTCAAATTACAACCTGCACAAAAAAATCCTAACCTAACAGTTCTACACTATATGGCTTAGAGTCCCAATATTCACAGTTCAGTAACCACAATTCACAATTAATAGAATCAAATAAGCCAAACCAAAAGTCAAGTAATTTAGCACACACAGTAAGTACACAATCTAAAGTATCAAGCAAGTTACACATAAGAATTAAATACACCAAGTCACAATAATCGTTTTTTGCTGAAACCATTTCTCATTGGCACAATATGACTAGCCGGAACCATTTCCTATTGTCTTTATAAGCATTGCTGAAAATGACCTCGACATAATAACATTTATTGGTAATGACCTCGACATAATGGAAACTCGCCAGTAATGACCTCAACCAAATCACACTCACCGGTAAAGACCTCGGCATAATAATACTTATACCGGTAAAGGCTTCTACCTCATAATCATCACATTTCTCTGCACAATGCCCAACAATCAATGCACACAAGCAATACCACATCACATAGAAAAGGTAACAAATTACACAATTCACATCTACATTCATGTTTTGAAGCATTTCATCAATCAATCAACAAGGTTTATAATAAGGCAATTCACATCAGCATGATTAACACATAGTCTTTTTCATTTCAATACCTTATTATTCATTTAAGTATAACAAGTGGGCAATTTAACCCTTTACTTCATCCCCACTACTCCTAAAACATAACCAACAAAGGACGCATACGAATTCAATTAGAATACAAGATCGATATAGCCACTTGCCTTCAATCAATGAACAATCACTCCAAGAGTTGTGCCTTCCCCTTTCGAATCACTTTCAAAGCCAAATAATCCACAATGATAAGTATCACAATCACCCCACAAAAACAGCAATTCCTACACAAATTATATAGAGAAATGGTCAAAAAACTCAAAAGTCAATATCAAAATAGAGATTTAAATCTAGAAAACAATAGTTGAAAATATTACTCAAGGCTTTAGAAACTCATTAGGAAAAATCATTTCAAAAAATGAGCTTAAAATAAGTTCACAAACTCACTTTTACTTCAAAATTCAAGTTCATGAATAGCTCCCAGGTTATCAACCTAAAATCTTGATTCAAGCTCATAAATTCAATAATAATAACAATTGGTAATCAAAGATTTAGAGTTAAGATATGCTACCTAACAATATCATCTTAAAAAGCCCTTAGGAAATCACCTCTACCGAGCTTTCAAAGCTACAAAACTGAAATTTGGGTTTAATAGTTCAGGGGGTCCTCCTCGAACACACACCTCTACCTATGAATACTGGTTTTAATGACCTAGACATCCGCAATCGCAACACGTCATCCGCAATCATGGAGGTCAGCGCTTAGACCTCTCCCAAACACGATAAAGACTACACAAATACGGGGTTCTCACCCTCCCCCCCATCGTTATGCAAACGCGGAGGGTTGCACTAGAACACATTGTATAATAATCTAAAGAATCCTCATAATTCATTTGGAACCCAAAAACATAAATCATATATGCAAATTGATTATGCTCGGCGTTCCGGACTCTATTGAGTCGTCAAACACAAATCTGAGGTCTCATTGACTTGACAGTCATAAAAACAACAAGAAACTAACTCAAGCCTAAAAGGGCTAAAACATGCTCGGGACCTCTCAAAAAGTCAACCAAAACCTCACCTAGGTCGTAAATTCATCCCCCGAATCTAAGGCCCATCTGAGCATCCGAACCCCGAATGTTGACCAAAGTCAATTCAAATGCTAAATTTCCTCAATTTCACAACTTAGGACCTCAAATCCTCAAAAAAAAACTCAAAAATCTGAAACAACAACTCTCACAAATCAGATTTCATATTTCGTGGCTGACAGAATCGATGAAATTCCATTTCGACACACGAAACTTCAAAAGACCCCAAAAAAGACTTTCTTAACAACTTAGCCTTTAAAACTCACAAACTTACCAAATTCTCAACCTTTAGCACAAAGTTCAAAACCGACCTTTAAAACTCTGTCAAGAAGGACTTAGGGTCGATAACAGTAGGGGAAAATGGTAAATCTACTAAATTTTCCAAAATGACCGGCTAAGTCATTACCAAAAAGGTGAAACTGGTAATTGTCATTTGTGCTTGAATTGATTGGCACTATCAAAAAAACAGTGAATACCGACCTAAAAATTACCAACCTCAAATCGAGTTGGTAATTTCTGACCTTAAGATGTCAGTATTGTTAAAAAGAATAAAACTAGTTGGTTTTTATGCAAATAAAGAGGGAATTTTTTTTTTGACCTTAGAGGGTCGGTATTTTTCAACGAAAAAATAAATTACAATAAAACCAACCTCTTGATGTCAGTATTAAATAAAATAAATGAATAAACATATTTATTTTTCTCAATTAAATAAAAAAACAAAATTAAGATATATTTTGATTTAATATTATTTGAATCGTCTTCCGGAAGACGGTTTTATGTAAAATAAAAAAAACAAAAAATATTATAATCCCGAAATCCGGACGTCGGTAAAATTAATAGTATATAATTTTATTAATTTTTATTTAAATATTTATATAATGAGTTCCATAAAATTATAAATTTATATTTTTAATTAGGTTTAAATAAATTGGATGAGGGTTTATATAAATTAAAAAATAAATTAATATAAAATACCTATATCATGAGATCGATATTTATCTTTCCTCCAAATACCGACCTAATGAGGCTGATATTTTTATTTCATCCATATTCAAATACCGACATCATGTAGTCAATATTTTTATTTCATCCAAATACTGACATATTGAAGTCGGTATTTTTATTTCATCCAAATAACGATCTCATGAAGTCGGTATTTTTTTCATCCAGATATCAACCTCATGAGGTCGGTATTTTTACTTCTTCTAAATGCCGACTTCATAATATCGGTATTTATCTTTCATTCAAATACCAACATCATGAGGTCAGTATTTTTATTTCATCCAAATACTGACATCATGAGTCGGTATTTTTATTTATCCAAAAACTGACCTCATGAAGTCGGTATTTTTTCTTCATCCAAATATCGACCTCATGAGGTTGGTATTTTTACTTCATCTAAGTACCGACCTCACGAGGTCGGTATTTTTTCTTCTTCCAAACATCGACCTCATTAGGTCGGTATTTTTTCTTTATCTAAATATTGACTTCATGAGATCGGTATTTATCTTTCATCCAAATACCAACCTCATGTCGTCGATATTTTTACTTCATCGAAATTCAAATACCGATATCATGCGGTCGGTATTTTTATTTCATTCAAATACTAACAACATGAAGTCGGTATTTTTATTTCCTTCAAATACTAACCTCATGATGTATGAACCTATTTATTGTTCAAAAAGTAATAATTTTGTATACTTTTATCAATAAAAAGTTCGACTTCGTGGAAAAAACAAAAAAAATATCTATAATTCATATTTAGAGTATGAAACGATATTGATATGAATTGGGATATAATAATACTTATATTTATAGAGTAATGTACAAAACTATAAGTCCATCGTCTAATCATGAACTTAATATCTCATGTTATGACGTAGAGGTGAAGAGCTAACATATAATCTATTTCAGTGTGAAATGCGAGATGGTATTATTGTATACTTTCGATCTTGAATGTATGTCAAGTGTAGTGATCATTCCTAATTATGATGACATGTAAAAGAAAGATACTTCATCTGAATAGGAAATACGTTAATTAATTAATATGAAATACATTATCAACTAAATAAATATCAATGATCAATTTAAAGAGATTTATATATTAGATTGATATTGATAAACTTTCATTGATCGATAAAATTAAATGTATATATATATATATATATATATATACGTACATATATATGTGTGTATGTATGTATACACACACACATATATGTATGTGTGGTGTGTGTATACATTCATACATACATATATATACATACATATATATATACATACATATATATATATACATACATAGTATATACATACATATATATATACATACATATATATATATATATATATACATATATATACTATATATATATATATATACATATTATATATATAGATATATATGATTATTATAATAATATATGTATTGTGTTGTGTGTGTGTATACATACATTACCTACATACTATTATATATACATACATACATACATACATATATAATACTATTCTATATATATACATACTACATATATAGATATACATACATACAACATACTATGTAGTATGTATGTAGTATGTATGTATGTACACACACATACATCTATATATATATATACATATATATATCTTATATATATATATATATATATATATATATAATATATATATCTATATTATATATATATATATATATATATATATAGATATAGATATATATTACATACACCCCTCGAGTTAATATTACTTATTTAATGATTACTTTTATTTATCTTAAATATAAAGTGATACCAACCTCATGAGGTTGATTTTTTTAATTATATCTAATTCATTTTAATAAAAGTGACATCCGGAGGTCGATTTTTTCTAAATACTTCTATTAATCATAATTTTTGCTATTTAGAATAATACTAAAATTTAATTTCAAACATACAATTAATTGTTCAAAAAGCATAACAATTTTGTATACTTTTGTAAATAACAAGTTAGACTTCATGGAGTAAAGTAAAAGAATATATATAATCCATATTTAGAGTATGAAGCTACGTTAATATACATTAGAATATAATTATACTTATATTTCTAGAGTAATGTACAAATCTATTAGTCTATCGTCTAATCTTGAACTTAATATCTCATGTTATGATGTAGAGGTTGAAGAGCTAACATATAATCCATTCGAGTATGAAATGTAAGATAATATTATATACTTTCGATCTTTATTTTATGTCAAGTTTAGTGATCATCTCCTAATTATGATGACATGTAAAAGATACTTTATCTGAATATGAAATACGTTGATTAATTATGTATGAAATACATTATCAATCAAAGAAATATCAATGATCAATTTAAGGAGATTCATATATTAAATTTGATAGTGATAAACTTTTATTGAGATAAACATTTATATAATTAAAAGGTATATAATTTAAATTTATAAAATTAACTTGATCGATAAATTGTTGCATTCTCAGTTTGCATGTTCAGTTTTCAGCTATTCACTATTTACAGAAATTCAGATATAAATAGTTAATTTACAGAATTCATTGGGAGTAGCATAATACCGAGTTGGACTAGGATTTAGCGTACCCAATAGTCTCAGAACTACTAGACGAGTAGGTTGTAAGTCCCTTTTGTGGGCAATTAGTTTATTGATCACCCCAGCATGCCTTTATACCTTTGGAAGGGTATATTGGGTCCTCTCGATGGGGCATCCTCTCGATGGGGCATATACATCGGACTCCACATTTAGCTCATGCGGTTTTATTATCGGTTATTAGTAGCTCCCACACTTCAGTCAGATTCTCTGCATTGACCATTTATCAGTATATTCAGTATTCAGTTTCAGCATGTTATAAATTGGTCATTGCATCCAGTTATCTTAGAAATCAGCATATCACGTTCAGATTATTATACTTATTTTGTGCTTATTCAGTTATGTTTTATTTCAGCTTTACTCTATACTACATGCTCAATACCTTTCAAGTACTGACGCGTATGTGCGCTACATCTTCTCATGATGTAGGTTGTTCTCAACATCCAGATCACGCATAGATCGATTCCCGATCTCCAGTTCAGCAGATTCCGTGGTGAGTCCTCATTCTCTAAGGACAACAGTCATGATTTTCATTCAGTCTTTAGTCATTTTTTTAGTTTTTGCTAGATTTAGCTGGGGCTTGTCCTAGTATTTCTAGTCTAGTTTAGGGCTATTTTCAGACATAGTTAGATTAAGCTTAGTATTGAAATAATATTTCTTTGTATAAAACTCATTGTTTTCAAATATCTTAGTTATAGAATATGGGTATTCCCCATCTTTTCATTTTAAGTATGATTTAGCTTCCGCAACAATTTATTATCTTTAGTATGCTCATGATCATGCCAGCAGGGTTAGCTTGGGATCATTTGTAGTCCTAGGTTCCATGTCTGCATCTCGGGGTAGCTCGGGGCGTGAAAAAACATGGTATCAGAGCACTAGGTTCAAGAATCCTAGGATGTCTGAAAAAGCCTCACTAAGTAGAGTCCTTTTCATGGGTGTCAAGTGCACCACATCTAATGAGAGGGAGGCTATGAAGTGTTTAAGGAAAAACTTCACCTTCTTGTTACTCTTATCGTGCGTAAGGTAATTCCATTTTAACTCGACGTTAAGCGCTTAAGATCATGCCTTCTCGTAGAGCTTAGGCATTGAATGCTAATGCACATAATGTTAACATAGTTCCTCTAATACCAGATAAGAAAATTCAAATGCAGATATTCAGAATGCCAATTCAGATTTTGGCTCAGAGTATGACCAACCAGAACAATGAAATTTTTTTGATTTTTATAGGATGAATCTGCCTATGTTTTTAGGGTCGCAAATTGGTAAGGACCCACAAAAGTTCATTGATAAGGTCAATAAAATATTTGGTGTGATCTCAGTAACTCGTAGTGATAGGTGAGATTGACATCCTACAAACTCAAGGATGTGACTCACATATGGTACACTCAGTAGAAAGACAACAGACATGAATTGTCTTTGTACTCAGTATATCACTCCAATTCAATGTTAGTCTGGAAACTCTCTCAGAACCCTTCTCAGTCTCTACTCCAGTCCGTGACCCATTTATAGCTAGACGGGTATACAGAAATTGCCTGTCATTGTCTCTCAGAAAGTCACCTCAGCAGATCTAGTAGAGTTAGAAATGGTAGACTTTGATGTCATTCTAGGCATGGATTGGTTACACTCATGTTATGCCTCAGTCAATCATAGAACTATGATTATTCATTTTCAGTTTCCAGACGAACAAATCTTAGAATGGAAGGGTAGTAACCTAGCGCCTATGGGTCGATTTATTTCTTACCTTAAGGCCAGAAAGATGATATCTAAGGGTTATCTCTATCATCTAATTTGGATTAAGGATTCTAGACTTAAAATCCCATCTCTTGAGTCAATTCTAGTAGTCTGTGAATTTCCAGAATTATTTCCAAAAGATCTTCCCGGGGTTCCTCCCAAAAGGGAAATCAACTTTGGAATTGATCTCCTTCTAGATACCGAGCCTATTTCTATTCCTCCTTACAAATTGGCTCCAGCAGAGCCTAAGGAATTGAAAGAGCAGTTGAAAGACCTTCTAAATAAGGGTTTCATCAGACCTAGTATTTCACCATGGGGTGCACCAGTATTGTTCGTAAAGAAGAAAGATGGTTCTCTCAGAATGTGCATTGACTATAGACAGTTGAAAAATGTCACAATCAAGAATAAGTATCCCATCCCCAGGATTGATGACTTGTTTGACCAACTTCAGGGTGCTAGTCATTTCTCAAAGATAGACCTTGGATCGGGTTATCATCAGCTCAGAGTAAGAGTTAGTGACATTCCAAAAACAGCCTTCAAAACTCGGTATGGTCATTATGAATTTGTAGTTATGTCGTTTGGACTAACCAATGCTCCTGCAACTTTCATGGATTTGATGAACAGAGTGTTCAAACAGTACTTAGACTTATTCGTTATCGTCTTCATTGATGATATCCTCATTTACTCTAGGAGTGAGGAAGAACATACAAGTCATTCGAGAGTTGTTCTGCAGACTCTCAAAGATCGCCAGTTATTCGCTAAGTTTAATAAATGTGAGTTTTGGTTGCAATTGTTGCTTTCCTTGGTCACATTGTATCTAGCGAAGGGAACCACATAGATTCACAAAAGATAGAAGCTGTGAAATAATGGCCCAAACCTACCTCTGCTACATATATTAGAAGTTTCTTAGTTCTAGCAGGTTATTATAGAAGGTTCGTGGAAGGATTTTCATCCATAGCCTCACTATTACTAGGTTGACTCAGAAGATGGTCAAGTTCCAATGGTCAGATGATTGTGAGAAAAACTTCACAAAATTAAAAACTAGATTGACTACATCTCCTGTCTTGACTCTACCAGAGGGTTCAGATGGTTATGTGATCTATTGCGATGCATCCAGATTTGGACTTTGTTGTGTGTTTCTGCAAAAAGATAAGGTTATATGTTATGCCTTTAGAAAGCTTAAGGGCATGAGAAGAACTATCCAACTGATGACCTCGAGCTTGCAGCAGTGGTGTTTTCACTCAAGATATGGAGACACTACTTGTATGGTGTTCATGTAGATGTGTTCACCGATCATAAGAGCCTTCAGTATGTGCTCACCCACAAAGAGTTGAATCTTTGCCAGAGGAGATGGCTTGAGTTCCTTAAGGATTATGAAATGAGTGTACATTATCATCCTTGAAAGGCGAATGTAGTGGCTGATGCTCTTAGTAGATTATATGGGTAGTGTAGCCCATGTTGAGGAAAAAAAAGAGCTAGTGAAGGATGTTCACAGGCTTTCTCGCTTAGGAGTTCACCTTATGAGCATATCAGACAACATTGTAACAATTCAGAATGGGGAAGAATCGTCTTTGGTAGTGGAGGTTAAGGAAAAGCAAGACAGTGACCAAATCTTGCTTGAGCTTTAGGGTGATGTAAATCAGAGAGTGGAGGTTTTCTCCCTAGGGGTAGATGGTGTACTTCGCTACTAGGAAAGATTGTGTGTTCCTGATGTGGGCGAGTTGAGACAACATATTCTTGCAGAAGCCCATAACTCTAAGTATTCTATTCATCCAGATGCCACTAAGATGTACCGCAATCTGCGAGAAGTCTATTGGTGGAATGGAATGAAGAGATATATAGCAGATTTTGTGATCAAGTGCCCCAATTGCCAGCAAGTCAAGCTAGAACATCAGAAACCAGGAGGTATGACTCAACAGATCGATATTCCTACTTGGAAGTGTGATGTGATCAATATGGATTTCATCACAGGGTTACCTCGTACTCGAAGACAACATGACTCAATTTGGGTGATAGTTGATAGGATGACTAAGTCTTCTCGCTTTTTCGCGGTCAAGACTACATATTCGGCAGACGACTATGCCAAGCTTTACCTTACAGAAAATTGTGAGGTTGCATGGGGTTCCGTTGTCTATCATCTCAGATAGAGGTCCTCAGTTTACCTCTCATTTTTGGAAGTCATTTCAAAAAGGTCTTGGTACACAAGTTAACCTTACTACAACATTTCATCAATAGACGGATGGGCAGGCAGAGCATACCATTCAGACCTTAGAGGATATGTTGAGAGCTTGTGTGATTAATTTCAAAGGTAGGATGATCACCTTCCTCTTATTGAGTTTGCCTACAATAATAGCTATCATTCCAGCATTCACATGGCCCCTTATGAGGCTTTATATTGGTGTAGATGTAGATCTCCTGTTGGTTGATTTGAAGTAGGTGAAGCAGCTTTGATAGGGCCAGATTCAGTCTTTTATGCTATGGAGAAAGTGCAACTCATTATAGATAGACTTAAGACAGCCCAAAGTCGTCAGAAATCTTATCTAGATGTATGGAGAAGGGAACTAGGGTTCCAAGTTGATGATTGGGTTTTTCTGAAAGTCTAACCTATGAAAGGGGTGATGAGATTTGGAAAGAAATGGAAGCTCAGCCCTAGATATGTAGCTCCTTACAAGATCTTGAAAAGGATTGGCAAGGTGGCATATGAGTTAGAGTTGCCAACTAAATTAGCAGCAGTGCATCCGGTCTTCCACATCTCACTCTTGAAGAAATGCCTGGGTGACCCAACCTCTATAGTGTCATTAGAGAGTGTGGTGGTGAAAGATAGTCTTTGTTATGAGGATGTACAAGTTTAGATTCTTGAACGTCAGGTTAGAAGGTTGAGAAACAAAGAAGTCGCTTCAGTCAAGGTTTTGTGGAGGAGTCAGCCCATAGAGGGAGCTACTTGGGAAGCAGAAGCAGCCATGAAAGCCAAGTATCCTTACCTTTTTCCTTCCGATTCCACTCCAACTTGAGGTAATAGTTCCTCTTCAGTTTTACAGTCATTCATGAGAAAATTCAGTTTTAGAATCATGTTCCCTCAGTTTGTACTTTCATTCTTAGCGTAATTGCATGTGCTCAGAACTCAATTTAGTCATAACTCAGTTCTCAGTGTTTAGTAGTGGGGTTTGGATCTCTCTCCCTCTATTTCAGCTAGTTCAGTCTTCATTCGAGGACGAATGTTCCTAAGGGAGAGATAATGTAACACCCCGTAGCCAAAATAGACCGAAAATTAGTTTTTCAAAAAAAAACATGTGCTACCAATGGTGGCATCGACGGACCATAGCCTGACCCACATTCCGTCATGTACAACCGTCGATGGGATCAAAAACTCCCAAAAATTTCAGCCTAGAAAAATTTGCTAAGTCTTGGATGACGGACGGACTTACGGTCCGTAGGTCAAATAACAGTCCTTAGTCCGTGACTGTCGATCAAGACTCCCTTCAACCACTCTCTGACAAGAGCTATGGATGACCAACATGGTTCGTAGGTGGACCTACGGTACGTAGGTCTGACCGTAGGTGGAAAGTTTGCAGCCAGTTAGGGGAAATGTAGTTGGGTCAACTTAAAATGATCATATCTCTTAGCAAAAAATGAATAAGATCTCCCATGACCTACCCACAGATAGATAATTGAATTATCTTTCCATATCCACTAACCTTGATAAAATAAGACCTCCGAGTAAGAAGTCATGCCCATTTTAGTAAAGTCCTGTCGAAAAGTCCCTCACAATGGACCCAATGACGGGGCGTCGGGCGCACGACAGACCGTCAGTCCTAGCCGTCGTGAGGCCAACAACAACCTTCCTAGGGGTATTTTTGACCTTTTTCACTCTGTTTAAACCCTAAGTTACGTCGTTTTAACCCTAAATCATCAGATTTTGTCAGTGTAAGCTTAGAAACATAATTAAGTCATATCCTTGTCAAATCATTAAATCAAAACTTAGAAAATTAGAAGCAAGAGAGGAGAAAAAGTTGAAGAACCCTAGTTCAAGAACGCCACAAACTCTAGTAGTTCTATCCCCAAAACGTAAGTATTTTTCCGTGGATTTCATCACCAGGTATGTGGGATTCACTAGTGGGTTCCTTTCACCCATTGGGTCCTTAGTTCCAGTCAGTGCTTGATTCTCTTATCATGATTAAACTTAGGGTTTCTAGAACTTTGATATAACTTCATGAATTTATTAAATATATGTTCCAAATCAGATTATCATGTTATTACTCAGATTATCGCATGAATTTCAGAATCCTATCTTTGTATTTCTTTAGTTCTTGAATTACACATGCTAGGTCATATATTTCAGACACTTCTGATATACATGCCTCAGTTATAAATGCATAATTACCAGATTAATTGTTGCATTCTCAGTTTGCATGTTTAGTTTTGAGCTATTCAGTATTTAAAGAAATACAAATATAATAAGTTAATTTAAAGAATTCATTGGGAGTAGCATAATACCGAGTTGGACTAGGGTTTAGCGTACCCAATAGTCCCTGAACTACTAGGTGAGTAGGTTGTAAGTCCCCTCTGTGATCAATCAGTTTAGTGATCACGCCAGCATGCCTTTATACCTTTGGAAGGGTATATTGGGTCCTGTCGATGGGGCGTATACATCGGACTCCACATTTAGCTCATATGGTTTTATTATCAGTTATTAGTAGCTCCCACAGTTCAGTCAGACTCTCTGCATTGGCTATTTATCTGTATATTCAGTATTCAGTTTCAGCATGTTATAAATTGGTTATTGCATCCGGTTAGCTCAGAAATCAGCACATCACGTTTAGATTATTATACTTGTTTTTGTGATTGTTTACTTATGTTTTATTTCAGCTTTACTCTATCCTACATGCTCAGTTCCTTTCAAGTACTGACGCATACGTGCGCTACATCTTCTCGTGATGTAGGTTCAGGTTCTCAACATCCAGATCACGCATAGATCGATTTCCCGATCTCCAGTTCAGCAGATTCAGTGGTGAGTCCTCATTCTCTGAGGACAACAGTCATGAGTTTCAATTCTGTCTTTAGTCATTTAGTTTCAGTTTTTGCTAGATTTAGCTGGGGCTTATTTTAGTATGTCCAGTCTATTTTGGAGGCTATTTTCAGACATAGTTAGATTCAGCTTAGTATTGAGTTAATATTTATTTTTTATTAAACTCATTGTTTTTAAATATCTCAATTATAGAATATGGGTATTCCCATCTTTTCATTTTAAGTATGATTTAGCATCCTCAACAGTTTATTATCTTTAGTATGCTCATGATCATGCCAGCAAGGTTAGCTTGGGATCAGTTGTGGTCCTAGGTTCCGTGTACGTGTCTCGAGGGTAGCTCGGGGTGTGACACTGACAGTCACTTAATTTTTCACTTTGCATCTGCAAAACAGGTGAAGAATTTGAAAGGCTTATTCGTTCTTCCAACAAACACATCTCCATTTCAGCAAAATAATCTTCAATTCCTCTTCCAATTCTTCTTCTCAGAGGGAATGGGTTACTTGTCATCAAATCGGAATACTAAAGAAAGTGTTGCCTTTGACAGAAATATGTTCCTTCTCTTTTGGAGAAATGACTTCATTACGATCATAGCACTCCTCTTTTTACGTGCATTTACACTCCTAGTAATCAGACCCCTCCTCACCTGACTCCTCATCATTATATTCCTCCTCATTCTTACTCTTAGACTTGTCCATATAGTGTGGCCGAACAAAATATGTTTGGCCTTTGTTGTGGTTTTCACTCTCAGCACGCTCCACGATTCTTCTTTTCCTTCCAACAACTTCATAGTCCTCTTGAGACTCCCCCTCATCGCTAAGAAGAATCAGACCTTTATTGTTAAGTGGAGGACTTTCCAATGGGCTATCCACAATAAGCCATTTCTCATTAGTCCCATCGTTCACCCATGTTTTAGACCCACATTCACAAGCTGTGTATCCCGTTTTGGTAATGGGACGCGGACGCCTACACTTTTGACAAAACCATCTTGAACCAGAGCCAACATCCCCTGAATCCATATATATGCACCTGAGTCAAATTACATAACCATTAGAATACTAAAATTTTTGAGGAAGTCTTATTAAAAGAATAGTGTGAAACACAAATGTGACTAAAATGCTGTAATTCTAAATGCATTACAAAGAATAATAACATGTAGGAGTGACAAAGAGCGACTTGAGTCGATCAAAAAGCGAGTTAAACAAAATGGATGTAGTATTCGACTCATTTTTAAATGGATAAAAATGAGTTACCTAGTGGATAATATGGATAGTCATATTATAGTGCAGATCTTATTAAAAGCTTTATATACAAAATAGTTTGAGTGTTTTTTATCAGCCCACACCCCCTACCAGCTCCTATCCCAAAAAAAATGTAAAAGAAATTGTTTGAATTTTTATATTAAATAATTAATTCTTGGGTATAGAAAAATACATGCTTGAATTATTTTTCATTTGGGTTAGATCTTCAGGGGTAAAATTGATGGGTGATCTAATTTATTAAAGTTAGACAACTAATAATTTTAGGATTTTTTAATTTAGTAAAATAAATTTGTTAACGGATATGGTAGATAGAAATTCATTTTGTATTCAGTTTGATTGTATCCTTCAATATTATTAATTTAACATAATGAACGTTGATATTTTGAAAAATATATATTTTTCGATTTTACGAAAATTTATATTTATTTAACATTTCTTCAGTTTAGCTTATCACATGAAAATATATTTGATCTCCTTTTCAAAACATCATGTAGTTGTAAAAAAACAAAAAAAATAAAAATATTGATAAAAATCGAAAGAACCGATCAAAACCAACAAAAACCGACTTTGCGTGGTTTGATTTGGCATTTAGATTTAATAAATCGACATAATTGATTTAGATTTTTTTAATGAAAAACCGAACCGACTTATGTACACCCCTAGTTAGGACTAACATAAATGAATTGCAAATACCTCATTTAGCATAAATGACATTCCTCAATTGATAGCGTTGATTATTGCCTTCATGATCCAACTTCCTTTCTCTATTGCATCAACTGAATAAGACGTTTGGGGGTGTGAACGCAAATTCGAGTGATGGCTACATGTAAGAAATCAAAAGGAAAAAGTATTCGACTGGTGGTGGGGGTGGGGGATTTATCTACTATCTTGTATGATTGATTAGCAGGGTATCTAGGAGGCAATAGTTTACGTTGTGGAGCTCTCGCTTCTTGTTTACAAAACTCTTAACTCTTCTTAACTCTAACCACCCAAGAAGTCAAACCCACTTCTTGTTACAAATTACTCAACTGCGCTCTTACTTTACCCCAAGAAGTCAAACCCACTTCTTGTTACAATTCTCTCAAGGCTGTATCCCCAAGAAGTCAAACCCACTTCTTGTTACATAATATATGAATTTTTACAACTCAAAAATAAACCTAGAAAAAAAAGACTAATAACCCTAGACTTTAATTGATCAGACTTCAACATTCAATAGTTCAGAGTAAAACATATTTCCTGAACTTGGTCCTTACGTTGCTGTGACGAAATCCTGCATTTTTTCTCCAGTCAATGCTGCTCTCAAGATGATATATTCCATGAATATGCAATAGCTATCATTTTGGCTATGCTGGAAAAATTCTCTCGATTTTTGTTATTGCAAACACACTTTTTTCCTTCAACTTCTTGATCCTTTTATAGAGTTTGATTTCTCTTCAACTTCTAAAAGGAATGAAATTACAAATCATTTTCCTTCTTGAATTTGTCTATAGTTACTTCTTTCCTTATTTGATTTGAATTGTAACTTCTTTATTTCTTTCATTTTTTGACTTGAATTGCTACTTTTTAATTTCTTTCCTTCTGTATTTCTTTCCATATTTGTTTCCTTCTTTTCCTTCTTTATTTCTGCACTTTTTCTTCTTTGCCGCAATATTTTTTCTTCTTTGCCATACTTTTTCTTATTTCCTGCAATCTCTTATTATTTTACATGTCATCTGCAGATAGAGTACATATACGACAACAAGTAGTGAACCATGCCTTCACTTTATCAATCATCAAAACTACTTTATATGTTCTCCTACTTCCCAACAAGAAGAACAAAGAGTTAAATAATAAATATTACCAAATAATATCTCTAACAAAGGATAAAATGAAAAATGATATTGAAAAAAATAAAAAAAAATTGTAACCTAATTGCATAATATGAAAAAGAATAAAAATAACAAATGATAAAAGAATAAAAGAGAAAATAAAAATAATGAATAAGAAAAGAACAAAAGTAATTTATTTTAGTTTCTTAAAAAGGTAAAATATAGAAACAAAGAAAAAATAAATAGAAGATAAACTAACAAAAATAAATAAAGAAACAAAAAATTTATCAAATTGTAACTCTAATAAAGGATAAGATGAAATAAAAATAAAAATAATAAATGAGAAAGAATAAAATAGAAAATAAAATAATTAATAAGAAAGAATAAAGTATTAATGATAAAATAAAAGTAATAAATAAGAAAAAATAAAAATTATTAATAGTAGGACAAAAGTTTTGGGTCCGGCGAATTGAACATAAATTTTAAAGGGCAACTTTCACATATAGGAAATATAAAATTCATATTTGTATGCTATAGCAAAGTTTACATAATTATGCTCCATAGAAAACATATATATGTATAGTTCGCCATACATATACAATTGAAGCGAATTGTATAAAATAAAATGTATAAAACGAGAAAGAAAAATAAAATGTATAAAACGAAGTATATAAAACGACTTGGATAATTATAAGTGTGTAGGAAGATTATATACAATTTGAATTTGTATAAAATGATAAAGTGAGAAAGGCAAAAGAGACTTGGAAAGAGAATATACAATTGAATCGAATTGTATAAAACGAAGAAGAAAGAAATTATCTACAATTAGAATTTGTATAAAAAGAGAAAGAGAAAAAGACAAAAGAGACTTGGACAAGGTAGGGAAGTACATTTATTGTAAAATTATAAGTGTATAAAACGGACATATATGTATTTGCATGTGTATATACAATTTTCTCTCGCTTTATTCAATTAGAAACATAATTTATACATTTCTATTGTATAAAGCGAGATAGGAAGCGAGCGAGAGGGAGAGAGGGACTGACAAATAGTTCACTATGAAACACGAATAAATTAAACGTTAGCTACTATATTTATTTTATATTATTAGTTCATCATTCTATACGATTATGTCAATTTTAAAAGGCTAAAGCCAAAATTGGGCCTAACTTTAAAAGAGATTGACGAGTGATTCGGCCTAAACTAAAGGAGGTATAGGTTGTATTTTATATAACATTAATATTTTGGGTCAGTGAGTGTAGAGCTGTCAATATGGGCTAACCCACCCATACGGGCTAACCCATACATGCTTTGACATTTTACGGGCCAGGCCGGGCTAGCCCATTTTTGGTGTGGGCCAGAAAATGGTCGGCTTAGCCCACAAGTACGTGGGCTACAGGCTTGCCGGTTCAGCCTACTTTTTAAATAATTATATTTTTTTTATAATTATTAAATTAAATTATAAATTATAATAAAAAATATTATCATAAATATCGACAAAACAATATTACATTATGTTAGGCCTCATTTGTTAACACTTAATGTGGTTTTAATCTTAATCATTCAGATTTGCCTCATTAAGTGTGTTTGTTTTTAAGAACAGGATCTTAATTATTCAGATTCAGTTCATTAAGTTCGTTTGTTTTATTTTATTATAAGCCTCTTAATGGGTCAAGATATATCTGAATGAGTCAGATTTGTAACACACCCTTAACACTATTCATACTAAAAAATAAGGCTCGTATCTTAATTCAACTAAATCACAACAACTCATAAAAGTTGTTTTCTTATTTAATTAATATTTAATTACATGCTTGCCATTATAAATTCCTTTATTCATATTAACTTAATAAATATCTTTTACTTTCTTAAATTAATCAATATATTTGATTGATAAGCACTCCCATGATATAATATTTAGCACGGTTTCAAAAAATAAGAAAGTATTAGTTATTTGATCGATAACAATAATAAATTTCTATAATAAAATACAATAAAATATTTTCCTAAACTATATATTTACTACTCTATGTAAACTATTTTAAATTGCATTATATTAGATTCTCAAAGTATATAAGTGCAAAAAATAATCATATAAATGATGTAACTTGATGTTGAGTTCTTAAAAGATAAATCATATTACCTTGTTATAGTAAAAATGTTCAAAATATTATTTTATACGGAAAAAAACTATTTTACTAACAAGGTTTTGATAATATTTTATTGATAACGTTTAATTTCATATGTGCATTCATATATTGAAAACAAACTATCCCAATAATTTAGTGTTCAAATTCAGAGGCAATATTTTAATATTCAGATGTTTCTTCAGATTTACACATCTAGATCTTAATGCACATCTTAATATTTAAGTGTGTATTCAAATTCAGACGTCTTAATCTTAATGGAAATAAATGAGACCTTAATGTCACTACTTGTTAATCAAATTCACAAATAAAAGTATCTTTATAATATTTAGGGAAAATGCACAAGTACCCCGTTGACTTTGACCGAAATTCCAAAGGTACACCTTACTAAGGTCGTATTACCCCCTGAGCTTTTTTTTTTTTGGTATTTTGTGTACCTCTTTGGCTTACGTGGCATTCAAATATCTCTGACGCACCTCAATTGCGTGGAATCACATAGAGTGATACATAAGACGAAAGGTATATAAAATTATATAAAAAAAAAGTTCAGGGGGTAATAGGACCTTAGTTTAGTTAAGGTGTGTCTCTGGGATTTTGGTCATAGTCTAGTGTCACGACCCAAAACCGAGCCGCGACTGGCACCCACACTTACCCTCCTATGTGAGCGAACCAACCAATACAAATCCCAACATTTCAATGTAATAACAGAATATGATGCGGAAGACTTAAACTCATTAATAAAAATCAATTCAATAACTATTATTATCCCCAAAATCTGGAAGTCATCATCCAAGAACATCTATGATCAAATTACTAAACTAAGAGTATTCTAAGAAGCTAAAATAAATAAAAGCTAGTCCATGCCGGAACTTCAAGGCATCAAGACATGAAGAAGAAGATCCAGTCCAAGCTAGAAGCATTAGCTCACTCTGAATTCCGGTGAAATGAAGACTGGCTAGAGTTGCGGTTGATTTGAAGACGACTGTACGTTTGCTGCACTCCACAAATAACAAAGAAAGAACATACAAGTAGGGGTCAGTACAAACCACAAGTACTGAGTAGGTATCATCGGCCAACTCAAAATAGAAAACAGTATATATCAGTTAATATCATAAATCAACTACAATACTCAACATGTAGCAACAACAACTACTATAATCATCAATAAGTACCACCAAGTTCATCCATAAAGGCCTCAAGCCTCAATACCATACTCATTTGGGAATTAGGTTCATTAGATTGAGTATATTAACATCTTTCCAGATTCATTATCTTTATTCCTCTTGTGTCGGTAAGTGACACTCCGATCCCCTACTACTATGTGTCGGTACGTGACACTCCGATCCCCTACTTCTACGTGCCGGTTTGTGACACCCGATCCCCTTATACTATGTGTCGGAACGTGACACTCCGATCCCCTAATTATACATGTCGGTTCGTGACACCCGATCCCTTAATACTATGTGTCGGAACGTGACACTCCGATCCCCTAATTCTATGTGTCGGTTCGTGACACCCGTTCCCTTAATACTATGTGTCGGAACGTGAAACTCCGATCCCCTAATTCTACGTGTCAGTTCGTGACACCCGCTCCACTAATCTCATTATATTCGTTCATCAAGCCTTCTCCTATACCAAGGCATTATCATTCTTATTACTTTAGTTCATCAAGCCTTCTTGTATACCAAGACATTATCATTCTCATTACTTTAGTTCATCAAGCCTTCTTTTATGCCAAGGCATCATCATTAACAAAGAGATTAGGGTTTTCTTTCAAGATTTAGGATTCAAGATCTTCATCATGCTTATTTTATCACAATTATATAATTCACATTCATGCAAGCATACAATTAAGCATATAGAAGGGTTTACAATACTACCAATACATATCATTCGCTATTAAGAGTTTACTACAAATAGTATCAAAACCATAACCTACCTCCACCAAAGATTCGTGATCAAGCAAACAATTTCCCAAAGCTTTGTGTTTTCCTCTTCGTTTCTCCTCTCTCGATCGTTTCTCTTTCCCTCTCTTTGTTCTTTCTATTTTTCTTATTCAAACCCTCTTTCTTTTACCCTAATTAGCATATAATTAAGTATAAAAGATGAGGAATTAACCCACTAATTATTCCAAGGTTATCTCCTTTAACCCCCAAGAAATTGAGTTATTAATATTAACCCACGAAATTTATAATTATAGCAGGAATAGTCCAAAACGCCCCTTTAAAACTTAAACAAAAATCCGACCCAGCCTGGGATTACGCAACATGTGACGGCTCGTCATGCCTGCGACGGTCCGTCCTGCAGGTCCGTCACAGAGTTCAGAGACTCAATTTCCACTAAAGAATCTGTGACGGTCCGTCACGCCTGTGACGGTCCGTCACGCCTGTGACGGTCCGTCACGCCTGTGACGGTCTGTCCTGCCATTCCGTCACGAAGTTCAGAGAGTCAATTTCAGCACCCAAATTTCTAATTTCTAAGTGTTTTGAAACGAGACACCCTCAACGGTCCGTCGTGCCCATGACGGTCCGTCGTGGGGTCCGTCGTCTCAGCCAGTTTTTCCATAATTAAAATCTGCTGCTCAAAATGACTAAACAGGTCGTTACAATAGATACCAATTTATTCATCGTTCGTCCTCGAACGATCACAAGAAGGAAAACAAGGGCGAAAGGGAGTACCTGAATCCGTAAACAGGTGTGGGTATCTTTCTTGCATATCTGCTTCCTTCTCCCAAGTGGCTTCTTCAACTGGTCGATTCTTCCATTGAACTTTGATGGATGCAATCTCCCTTGACCTCAACTTGCGGACTTCTCTATCTAAAATAGCAACAGGCTCCTCCTCATAAGTCAAATTCTCATCAAGCAGAACTGAATCCCAACGAATGATGTAGTTTCCGTCCCCATGGTATCTTTTTAGCATAGACACATGAAATACCGGATGCACTCCAGACAGCCCTGGAGGCAAGGCTAATCAATAATCCACCTCCCCTACTCGCTTCAAAACTTCAAAGGGACCAATATACCTTGGGCTAAGCTTACCTCGCTTACCAAACCGCATCACCCCTTTCATGGGCGAAACCTTCAACAAGACTTGTTCACCCTCCATGAACTCCAAGTCTCTAACCTTTCGATCTGCATACTCCTTTTGCCTACTTTGCGCCGCTAAAAGCTTTTCTTGAATAGATTTCACTTTCTCCAATGAATCCCTCAAAAGGTCAGTACCCCAAGGTCTAACCTCAAATGCATCAAACCAACCAATGGGAGACCTACATCTCCTCCCATACAATGCTTCAAATAGAGCCATGTCAATACTGGAGTGATAGCTATTATTGTATGAAAACTCCGCTAAGGGTAAGAAGTTATCCCAATGACAACCAAATTCTATCACACATGCACGTAGCATATCCTCCAACACTTGAATCGTTCGCTCAGACTGACCATCAATCTGAGGGTGAAATGCAGTACTAAGGTCCAACCTAGTACCTAATTCCGCATGCAATGTTCTCCAAAACTTAGAAGTAAACTGTGTACCTCTATCTGATATGATGGAAAGTGGAACTCCATGCAATCGAATGATTTCTGAGATGTAGATTTTGGCTAACTTCTCTGCATTGTAGGTCACCTTGACCGGAATGAAGTGAGCAGACTTAGTTAATCTGTCCACAATTACCCAAATGGAATCAAACTTACCCAATGTCTTTGGAAGACCAACCACGAAGTCCATTGCAATTCTCTCCCACTTCCATTCAGGAATGGGCATTCTCTGAAGTGTTCCTCCGGGCCTCTGGTGTTCATACTTTACTTGTTGACAATTTGGCATTTGGCAACAAAATCAACAATTTCGCGCTTCATTCTACTCCACCAAAAGTGTTGTTTTAGGTCACGGTACATCTTGGTTGCACCAGGATGTATAGAATATCCGGAACTATGAGCCTCTGTAAGAATAGTGTGGATCAAATCATCTACACGGGGCACACATACCCTTCCCTGAATCCTCAAAACACCTTTCTCATCAATTATTGCTTCTTTAGCCTCTCCTCGCAACACCATATCCCGAATTCGACTTAGTTTCTCATCATCAATTTGTTTTCCTTTGATCTTGTCAAGAAAAGAAGATTTCGCCTCCACACAAGCCAAAAATCCTCCCTTCTCATTTACTTCTAGCCTCATAAAGTCATTAGCCAAGTTTTGGATTTCTATCGCCAACAGGCGTCTAGTGCAAATGAGCTAGACTTCCCATGCTTCCTGCCTTTCTACTTAAAGCATCTGCCACAACATTAGCTTTTCCCGGATGATACAGAATAGTGATATCGTAGTCCTTCAGTAGTTCCATCCATCTCCTCTGTCTCAAATTCAAATCTTTCTGAGTAAAGACATATTGTAGGCTACGATGATCTGTATAGACTTCACACTTAACCCCATATAGATAGTGCCTCCATTGCTTCAATGCAAATACTACCGCGGCAACTCCAAATCATGGGTCAGGTAATTACGTTCGTGCACCCTTAATTGGCTCGAAGCATACGCAATCACATTCTTCTCTTGCATTAGCACTGCACCCAAACCAGAATAGGATGCATCACAATAGACAATGAAATTCTTACCTTCCATTGGCAAGGTAAGAATTGGTGCAGTAGTCAACAAGGTCTTGAGTTTGTGAAAGCTTTCCTCACACTCATCCGACCATACAAATGGAACATTCTGCTTAGTCAAGTTCGTTAATTGGGAAGCAAATAGAAGAGAATCCCTTGACAAATCGGCGGTAGTAGCTAGCTAAACCAACAAAGCTCCTTATTTCTGACACGTTAGTAGGTCTTACCCAATTCTTCACTGTCTCAATCTTAGATGGATCCACCATCACTCCATCCTTAGAAACCACGTGCCCCAAGAAGGACACTGAATCTAGCCAAAACTCACACTTGGAGAATTTGGCATAAAGCTTTTTCTTCCTCAACAACTCTAATACCATTCTCAAATGCTCCTCATGTTCCTTCTTACTCTTTGAGTATATCAGTATATCATCAATAAATAGGATCACAAAGAGATCCAGATATGGCTTAAAAATCCCATTCATCAAGCTCATGAAAGTAGCAGGGGCATTCGTAAGACCAAAAGACATTACCACAAATTCGTAATGCCCATACCTAGTTCGAAAAGCAGTCTTTGGCATTTGTTGCCCGTATTTTCAATTGATGATAACCGGATCTCAAGTCAATTTTAGAGAAGACACAAGCACCTTGTAACTGATCGAACAAGTCATCAATGCGAGGAATGGGGTACTTGTTCTTAATAGTTACATTGTTCAACTACCTGTAGTCTATGCACATCCGAAAACTCCCATCCTTCTTCTTCACAAATAACACCGGAGCACCCCAAGGAGATGCACTTGGTCTAATGAAGCTTTTCTCAACAACTCTTGAAGTTGGGCCTTTAACTCTCTTAACTCCGCGGGAGCCATTCTATAAGGGGGTATAGAAATGGGGCGAGTACCCGGTTCTAAATCATGCAAAATCAATATCTCTATCCGGTGGCATACCAGGAAGATCTGCAGGGAACACATCCAGAAACTCACGGACTACCGAAACCGACTCAATTGGAAGTTACTTGGGTAGTGTCATCCCTGAGATGTGCCAAGAAAGCTAAACACCCCTTACTAACCATTCTCTTAGCACGAAGAAAGGAGATGATATGAACCGGAGTGGAAGTGTAGTCGCCCTCCCACACTAACTGATCTGTCCCAGGCTTGGCTAACGTCACAGTTTTAGCATTACAATCCAAGATTGCAAAATTTGGAGAAAGCCAAGTCATACCCAGAATCACATCGAAGTCAACCATTTCTAAGATAACCAAATCTACATAAGTGTTGCTCCCCACAAAAGTCACCAAACAAGACCTATATACTTTTTCAACTATCACAGACTCACCCACCAGAGTAGAAACACGAATAGGCATGTCAAGTAATTCACAAGGTAAATTAAGACCATTAGCAAATGAAGAAGATACATAAGAAAATGTGTATCCAGGATCAAACAATACAGAAGCCATGCAATCACAAACCGAAAGATTACCTGTGATGACAGCATCAGATGTCTCCGCTTCAGATCTCCCAGGGAAAGCGTAACAATGGGCCCTATCGCATGTCTGCCCGTTGCCCCTACCATGTTGTGTTGTAGTGGCTCCAGTTTGCCCATCACCCTGACCGTTTTGGTGACCACCATTACCTCGACCACCACGTCCTCCAGAATAACGGCCTCTACCATGACCACCTCTACCTCTAGCTATTGGGGGTCTGTAACTCTGTTTTGGACAATTCCTCCTAATATGTCCAGTCTCCCCACATCCATAACACTCTCTGGAGTCAAGCATAGGCCTCTCAGAGAAGTATTGACCGGTCTGAGGTGGACCCCCAAATACAGTCTGTAGTGAAGACTGAATTGGTCGGACTGAGTAACCTCCTGAACCCTGTCCTCTAGAGTAAGAACCATTAAACTCACCTCCCTTTCGAAACCTTTTTGATGTCGATGCCATGGTGAAGTCATCTGGCTTCACTCCTTCCACCTCTATCACGAAGTCTACCACTTCTTGAAAGGATTTTGCCGTAGCCGCTACCTGTAAGGCTGAAATCCGCAATTCTGACCTCAACCCCTTTACAAAACGGCGAATCCGCTCTTGTGGACTGAAACAAAGTTGGGTGGCACACCTGGATAATGCACGAAACTTAGCCTCATATGCAGTAACCGACATCCTACCTTGCCATAGGCTTAAGAACTCATCTCTTTTCCTATCCCTCAAAGTCCGGGGGATATACTTCTCCATAAACAAGCTAGAGAATGATGCCCAAGTCATAGGTGGTGCCTCTGTTGGTTGACACTCAACATGTGACCGCCACCACATTTTGGCGTTTCCTTGAAACTGATAACTCACGAACTCAACACCAAACCGTTCTACTATACCCATCTTGTGTAGTAGCTCATGGCAGTCAACTAGAAAATTGTAAGCATCCTCAGATTCAGCACCCTTGAAGACTGGTCGTTTCAATTTCAAGAACTTACTGAAAAGTTCATGCTGATCATTTGTCATTATAGGCCCTGTAGTCAGACGAGGAAACGTGCCCATTTCCAATGAGGCATCCATGAGGGGAGCCACAGTAGCTGCATGTTGTACCTCCGGAACCTGAGGTGCTGGTGCAGAAAACACTGGAGGTGTCTGGCCCTGATCAGATAACCCGCTAAGATAAGCAAGAACCTGATTGATCATCTCTGGGGTAGGTTGGGGTTGCAATCCCTCATTCTGTACTTGTTCATTCTCCCCTTCCTCACCCTCTCTTACCACTTCCTCAGTTGGTGGAGGAGTCACCGCCCTAGTACCAGGTGGGCTAGGTGCTTGTCCTCTTTCTCTAGAGGACGTCCTCCCACGGCCTCTTCCACGGCCTCTCGCCACTACTCCTCTTCGAGCTACAGCCCCTGTGGCTGGCTCAGACGCTTCCTGTCTTGCCGGTGTTGGTGTTGGTGCAGTCGTTGCTCTAGTTCTAACCATCTACAAAATAGAGTGAAGATGGTCAGATACCAATTTGTATCACCTAGATACCAATTGGATCCAAGTAATAGCACGAAAGAAAGAAAGAATGGAATTTTCCTAAAGTCTTATAGCCTCTCAAAGAAAAGTAAAGGCGTCCCCCTACCGTTCCTTAAGCCTCTACTAGACCCGTTCTTGTGTGATGAGACCAACGAACCTAATGCTCTGATACCAAGTTTGTCACGACCCAAAACCGAGCCGCGACTTGCACCCACACTTACCCCCATATGTGAGCGAACCAACCAATACAAATCCCAACATTTCAATGTAATAACAGAATATGATGCGGAAGACTTAAACTCATTAATAAAAATAAATTCAATAACTATTATTATCCCCAAAATCAGGAAGTCATCATCACAAGAACATCTATGATCAAATTACTAAACTAAGAGTATTCTAAGAAGCTAAAATAAATAAAAGCTAGTCCATGCCGGAACTTCAAGGCATCAAGACATGAAGAAAAAGATCCAGTCCAAGCTAGAAGCATTAGCTCACCCTGAATTCCGGTGAAATGAAGACTGGCTAGAGTTGCGGTTGATTTGAAGACGACGGTACGTTTGCTGCACTCCACAAATAACAAAGAAAGAACATACAAGTAGGGGTCAGTACAAACCACAAGTACTGAGTAGGTATCATCGGCCAACTCAAAATAGAAAACAGTATATATCAGTTAATATCATAAATCAACTACAATACTCAACATGTAGCAACAACAAGTACTATAATCATCAATAAGTAACACCAAGTTCATCCATGAGGACTCAAGCCTCAATACCATACTCATTTGGGAATTAGGTTCATTAGATTGAGTATATTAACATCTTTCCAGATTCATTATCTTTATTCCTCTTGTGTCGGTACGTGACACTCCGATCCCCTACTACTATGTGTCGGTACGTGACACTCCGATCCCCTACTTCTAAGTGCCGGTTCGTGACACCCGATCCCCTAATACTATGAGTCGGAACGTGACACTCCGATCCCCTAATTCTACATGTCGGTTCGTGACACCCGATCCCTTAATACTATGTGTCGGAACGTGACACTCCGATCCCCTTATTCTACGTGTCGGTTCGTGACACCCGATCCCTTAATACTATGTGTCGGAACGTGACACTCCGATCCCCTAATTCTACGTGTCGGTTCGTGACACCCGCTCCACTAATCTCATTATATTCGTTCATCAAGCCTTCTCTTATACCAAGGCATTATCATTCTCATTACTTTAGTTCATCAAGCCTTATTTTATACCAAGGCATTATCATTCTCATTACTTTAGTTCATCAAGCCTTCTTTATACCAAGGAATCATCATTAACAAAGAGATTAGGGTTTTCTTTCAAGATTTAGGATTCAAGAGCTTCATCATGCTTATTTTATCACAATTATATAATTCACATTCATGCAAGCATACAATTAAGCATATAGAAGGGTTACAATACTACCAATACATATCATTCGCTATTAAGAGTTTACTACAAATAGTATCAAAACCATAACCTACCTCCACCGAAGATTCGTGATCAAGCAAGCAATTTTCCAAAGCTTTGTGTTTTCCTCTTCGTTTCTCCTCTCTTGATCGTTTCTCTTTCCCTCTCTTTGTTCTTTCTATTTTTCTTATTCAAACCTCTTTCTTTTACCCTAATTAGCATATAATTAAGTATAAAAGATGAGGAATTAACCCACTAATTATTCCAAGGTTATCTCCTTTAACCCCAAGAAATTGAGTTATTAATATTAACCCACGAAATTTATAATTATAGCAGGAATAGTCCAAAACGCCCCTTTAAAACTTAAATAGAAATCCGACCCAGCCTGGGATTACGCAACCTGTGACGGCCCGTCGTGCCTGCGACGGTCCGTCCTGCAGGTCCGTCACAGAGTTCAGAGACTCAATTTCCACTAAAGAGTCTGTGACGGTCCGTCCTGCCATTCCGTCACGAAGTTCAGAGAGTCGATTTCAGCACCCAAATTTCTAGTTTCTAAGTGTTTTGAAACGAGACACCCACGATGGTCCGTCATGCCCATGACGGTCTGTCGTGGGGTCCGTCGACTCAGCCAGTTTTTCCAGAATTCAAATCTGCTGCTCAAAACGACTAAACAGGTCGTTACATCTAGGGGGTACTTGTGCATTTTTCTTGATATTAACCTAACTGTTTTGATTTTGGACTCTCTTTATTTTTAAATTTTAACATTATATTATATGTTTTAATTAATTTTAATTGGCCCACGAGCTGTCTCTACCGATATTTCTTAAGTCCCCCAAATGAGCATGCTTATTCAGGCCGGGCTAAAAAGCCCTTTGTTAAAATGGGCTCCAAAAAGTTTAGTTATCCCTATTAAATCGCGGGTTAGGCAGGATGGTGTCCCAAACGGGCCTAGCCATATTGACGGCTCTAAGTGAATGTTTACGAATTAGTTTGGGTTGGACTAAAAATTGTAATTATTTTATGTTTTTGGCTCATTTATGTAGTTTTCCCATTATAATTTAACATAAATGAATTGCAATTACCGTAGATCGTAACAAACAACATGCCTCAATTACTTGGGTTGATTTTCTTGCCTTCTTGGTGCAAATCTCTTTCAAAGTTCCAAATTCTATGCGCTAACTTCAAAATACACTTTCGTTAATATCTCTAACTCACTCTTATTTATAATTGATAATTGACCCTTATTATCCGCTTTTGACGCGAACCCTAATATCGCCTTATTAGGTTGATTTTTTTGTAATAGGATTTTCATTGCGAGGCTTATTAATCTGCCCAAGTGAGCCTTTCATGATATAATAAGGGGAACTTTCACATATGGACACCTAAATATAACCTAAATACTCTGTATAGCTATAATTTGATAATAACAATTCACAACCACATGTTATATGGAGGAGAGAGGCAAGCGAGACTCGAAGACAGAAGATAGATGCGAGGAGAGAAAAAATAGAGGGAGAAAACTGAATTATACAGATACCACGGTTTATAAAATCAAAGTTTATTACCTACACAAATACCAAATGTGCAATATTAGCCTTTGTCATTGTTTTTGAATTATGACATTTTGGTCACAATAGAATTTTACAATATTGGTCACCCACCCCCGCTATTTTTCATGTACGAACAACATAAACTCGTTTGTTATGCAGTAATTCACCAATCACACACGATATATTAATTGAATTAGGCAAATTTGGTGCAAAGAACATTTCTCATAAGACGTTGACAAGTGAAACCGTTTTATGGCCTACCACCGTTATTAGGGCTATTCAAAATCAAAATCGACAATCCAAACCAATATTATTGGGTCAATGGTTCAAGTTAATGGCTTAACAGTTCGAGTCTCAGTTACCATAAGCTTCTAGTCGACTTATCGGTTCGGGTCTCGGTTTGACCATATTTTTAATTGGGTTCCCCATAATCCGATAAGAAGTTTATTAATTACGTTTATATGAGTTAAGGCCCTAGACACGTTTATCCTTTAAGATTTACATTTCAATCTTCAAACTCTTTACAATCATTTTATAGTTGACACTAGAATTTAACAAAAATATTTCAAAGGTGTGACATCTCTCATTGATTCACCGTCACCACTCCCACACTAGCGAGTTATATTGAATATCATTTTCTAAGTGTCTAAATTGAGATTCTAATGGTTGGTTCTGTTACTTTAAGTCTTTGTTTTTATCTTCTCATTACATTGAGCGATTTAGTGAGATATGCCTGCAATATTGAATATTACAATCTGCAATGAAAAAGTTTTTATTAGTAACAGTCTCATGATCATTAGTGGTTTTCATCAGTAGTGATGTAATGCTTTTTCTTTATAGTTAATAATCTTTACTATTTCACTTTTTCTAGGGTTATAAAACAAACCTGAGAACCTTCATATAAGTGGTCTATAATCATTGATCTCATTCTTTTTTCCCCAAAACCAAATTTGAGGGAGGCCATGATGATGTCCATAATTGAAATATTTTTCTTAATCAATCGCCAACATTTTACTCGAAGTAATTATAAGAATTTACCTAAATAAGAGCAATGACATTCAACTAAAGGATATGAATTAAAACTAAAGTCATTCCCATAACATTAAAAAATTCACTAATTAAATTAAACAGGAATAAAAAATAACCATTTATTATTTACTTATATCCCCAAAATACCATTTTTAAAGAAAAACAAATTTTTTATTGACAATTCATGTGACTCAGTTGGAAGAGTTATGTAACGACCTGTTTAGTCGTTTTGAGCAGCAGATTTTATTTCTGGAAAAACTGTCTGAGTCGACGGAACCCACGACGGACCATCATGGGCACGACGGACCGTCGAGGGTGTCTCGTTCCAAAACACTTAGGAATTTTGAAATCTGAGTACTGAAATCGACTCTCTGAACTCTGTGACGGACCTGCAGGACGGACCGTCACAGGTACGACGAACCGTAGTGAGCCCCCGTTTCAAAACACTTCAACTCTTGAGAATTTTGGAACTGGGAACAATTCTCTGAACGTCGTGACGGAAGTGCAGGACGGACCGTCACAGGCGTGACGGACCGTCACAGACTCCTTAGTGAAAATGGAGTCTCTGATCATTGCGACGACCTGCAGGACGGACCGTCGCAGGCACGACGGGCAGTCACACGTTGCGTAATCCCAGTCGGAGTCGGATTTCTGGTTAAGTTTTAAAGGGGCGTTTTGGACTATTCCTGCTATAATTATATATTTCGTGGGTTTATATTAATAACTCAATTTCTTGGTGATAAAAGAGGTAACTTTGAGTTAATTAGTGGGGTATTATTGTCATCTTTTACACTTAATATATACTAATTAGGGTAAAAGAAAGAGAGTTTGAATAAGAAAAAAAGAAAGAACAAAGAAGAGGGAAAGAGGACGATCGAGAGGGAGGAAAAAAACACAGCTTTGGGAATCTTCTTTCTTGATCACGAATCTTCGGTGGAGGTAGTTATGGTTTTTCTATGATATTCGTAGTAAACTCTTAATAGCGAATGATATGTGTTGGTAGTATTGTAAACCCTTCTATATGCTTAATTGTATGCTTGCATGATTGTGATTATGAAATTGTGATAAAATAATCATGATGAAGCCAATGAATCCTAAATCTTGAAAGAAACCCTAATTCACTTGTTAATGATGATGCCTTAGTATAAAAGAAGGCTTGATAAATTATATAATGAGATTGATGATGCCTTGATGTAAAAGAAGGCTTGACAAATTATATAATGAGATTGATGATGCCTTAGTTTAAAATAAGGCTTGATAAATTATATAATGAGATTGATGATGCCTTAG
>JAKWIY010000119.1:0-45000 GCA_027704805.1 Solanum corneliomulleri | reverse complement strand
AAAGGTCATCGTCAAAATTTTATTCTTTGTTGCTTTTATTTTTCACTTATTTGAGTGTCCATGTCCACCCTGATAGAAAAGGTGTAAGAGATGGACTTTTCAAACGCGTTTGTGTATTTTTATTTGAATATGTAGTATATTAAGATATGTTACTGTCTTTTTTATCGTAAGAAGAATCTAACTAAATAATATGTATATGTTGCTTCACCTTATAAGATAGGATTACCATGCATATGTGAGCTTAAGAAGAAAAAGAACATGAATTTTGACAAGCAATTCATGTTTACTTAAAATTGAACCTCCTGATACAAAATAAAACAAACACTGTAATTAGACACAAAAAATATTTGTCTTAAAAAATTGGAGATGTTTGAAATGCAAAAATTTCTGAAAAGATTACCATGATCATGTCTTAACAGGGACGATAATGCAAGTTTCAAGCTTGTGTATGATGAAATGATAATTTGTGAAGATTATTAGGTAACAATTGAAACTATTGAATGATACTACAAACTATATGACCTATCAAGAGAATGATTAAATGTTGGTAAACAAATTAATCAATGAAGAACCTGTTGGGTTTTAAAAGGTGTGAATGAAAAATGAAGAGTTGGGACTTTTATGAAGCGTTGCGACTTTTATGAAATGTTGCGAATTTTATAAAAAGTTGCGACCTTATGAAAAGTTGCAACTTTTTATGAAAAATTATGACTTACATGAAAAGTAGTGACTTTTATGAAAGGTGACACCCTTTCTGAAAGATTGTGACTTTTCCAAAGGTTTGTGACCTTTATAGTAAGGCACAACAAGAACCTTTTTGCACTACCCTTTGTTCTATAAGTTGAGGGATTTTCTGTCATTTTAGAAATATATAAAAATAGACTTTTCTGGACTTCTTCTACTACTACAAATTCTAAAATTCTAAGTGTACTTTACTGTCGTTGAGTGGCTCGCTGACACCAGCGTTTTTGGTATCAATATATGGGTGATTGAGATCATTCTACCCTAGGAGGACACATTCTAAATTAAACTCGGATACTAGAGGGGAATAATTTCCTTAAAGGGATATTGTTCATTAAGTGGGCTTGATCTTCTTTTTGTTTTTCCAGATTCTGGCATTTGTTACAAATTTTAGATTCGTGAATTAATTTAAGTTCTTCTATTCTTTTGCACTTTACTGGTTCATTAAACTTTGGCAACTTCGTGTTTCTACAAAGTTTTTTGGAATCAGTAAGATTCTTTAGACACAGATTAACAACAATTCTTTTTTAAAAAAAATATTTCATATATTTTTTCTAACCTATTTCTTATTTTTGTTTCGCTACTAGTTTTAATTTTCTATTTATGAAAATGTACTTAAACTTTGTTGTCTTGCAAAGTTTTATTCTAAGTATGTTAGGAATACAAGATGAATAACAATCTTAAGGAAGTTATTATACTGTTAGTATTTCTGGTATACTACTGATTGAGAGAATTTGATTGAGGAAATAGAATATAAATGCATTACATCTCAATAATTTTTTGCTTTGTTTAGAATGGTAGAAGTGAGAATGTACCAGAAAAAATAAGTGGTATTCCGATTTAAGATTACACCCAGTAACCTTCTTATTATCTATCTGAGGAGGAAAAATAGTTTCTAAAGGTTAACAATATTGATATTTATCATGTGTGTATTCGGAAAAAGTTCCGCAAATCGTATATTTTTGAAATGAACTATTTTTTGGCAAATAGTGTTGCCTTAAAAATTTACTAGTTTGCAGAATGAGATATGCATATTTTTGTTTGATAAATAGTATGTAAAAATGTTATAGTTGGAAGACTATTTGAAGAAAAAAAACCATTTCTATGTGATAGTCTAAGAATATGTTTTATTCGGTTTGGAGAAGGAAATTTTCTTTTGTAGTTTTGTACTCAATGTGAAATGTTAGTGTGTCTGATTAGTTTTCTACTCTGGATAAATTGGACTGTGCAATTGGTTAGAAGAATATGAAACCTTCACATAATAAGTCAGTGTTGTACTTTTTATTTTCTATAAACTTCAATGTTATATAGAAATGAATTGTACAATTTTTTGTCCTTATTGTTAATATTTAGAATACTAAGTGGTATGTCTATTTATGATAGAAGAGAAATATCAGTGACTTAGAGTTTGTGTTTATGCCTTTATGGAATGAACTTTGACGTTGTGTAAATATTTTGAAAGATAATGCAAGGAGTATAATTCTTGTGTAGAATAATATTTTCAAAAGAGGTTTCATATTGTCAACGACATTTTGAAAGTCTAGGAAAGTATGTAAAAAAATTATTTTCAAATACTTTTGAAAAATATTTTTGAGATCACATTTAAAATATCTGGGTTTTTGCTTATGATTAGACTTAGTGTATAATTTAACTTTGGAGCAAAATATATGAAATTCAATGATACTTGTTATACCCACAAAACTCTTGGAGTATATTTGGTATTGTGGTTGTTGAATTTCTCTATTACTAGTATATAGTGTGACTATTATATATATACTTGTTCAAAATAATTGTGTTCTTTTATGAAGAAAAAAAATATCACTTGAAATATTGTGATTTTTCATGAAAAGATATGTCAATTCTAATAAAAATATTTGCGTAGACATGAATGTTGGTGAATAGTCATTTGTTATGTTTTTGTAAGAGTAACATTTGAACTATATTCCTTTTATTGAACCCGATGAAACTTTGTACATGGGTAGTTCTATAACAATTAAATATGGAAAGGTCCTTCGGAAAAGGAAATTTGACAATCTAAACAATGTTTGTATCACACAAAATTGTAAGAAATAGGAACAAAATATCAGTGAGGAAAAAGCTACCTCGCGAAGAGCTTTTTGAGCTCAATGTTTTTATTTGTTCTTACTTGCTTCAGTCAGTGTTTGTGAAGTGAACACTTGGGGCATGTCAACTACAAAACATTGTAAGAAAAAGTGATCAACTTAGATGTTTTGTCTAACTTTGAGTGCAATAAATATAAATGTCAAGTTTTTGTGGAATCTAAGTATGTTGAGCATTCTTATAAATCTGTTGAAAAAGAATTCTAATCCCTTAGAATTGATTTACAGTGACATTAGTGATATGAAGTTAACACCATCTCATGGTGGAAAAATGTATCTCTTTACTTTTATTGACAATTGCATTAGAAATGACTATGTCTATTTGCAGAATGGTAAGGATGACACAATATAAATGTCTAGACAAAGTAATATGAAGTTTAAAATCAATGTAAAAAAGATATGAAGTGATAAGAATGGAGAGTATATATCTCCTTATGAAGAAATATGTTTGGAAAGTTTTAAATTATCCATCAAACATCTTCCCTATTCACCTCAATCTTATGAAAAAACTGAACATTGAAAAAAATGATGGATGCATTATTTATAAGTTTGGGTCTACTACAAAACTTGTGTGGAGGAACTATCCTTACTGCAAAAGGGAACAACAAAAAGTTTTGTCTTTTTAGAAAGAAAGCGATTTTGTTTGTTCAGGATACAAACTTTTTCATAGGAGAAATGTAAAGGAAGGAAATCTAATTTGAAATATTTCAAAGTGCGGGGGTGTCTAGCCAAACTCCAAGTTCATATTCCTAAAATAATTAAAATAAGACGAATGACTGTGGACTGTAAAATTAGACTTGTGTAGTCTAGTGAAGGGTCTAAAAGGCCTAGGAAAGGAAAAAGGATAATGAACTTAATAAATAGATTCAGAGGCTTAGTAAATGTCAAAGACATTTACTTCCCTCAAATGTGATTTTGTAACATTTCTTGTGTCTATTGTAGACTCATCTTTTGGAAAGATGGTGTCAATAGTGAGATTGATGCAATATTGAGCAACCATATTGGAAGTTAATTGATCTTCTTTCAAAAAAAAAAAGGGTTCAAAGTGAATCTTTAGAAGGAAAATAACACTTGATGGAACTATTGAAAAATATAAAGTAAAACTTTGTGTTAAAGGCTTTAGATAAAAACAAGGTTTTGATCTTGTCAATATATATATATACTCGTGAGTAACTAGAATTACACCAATTCGGATGCTAAAATTATTAGTTGTGATATATGACCTTCAAATTCATCAAATAAATGTGAAAAGAACTTTCTTAAATGTAGAATTGGAGGAACAAATTTACATAAAACAACCCAACGATTTTGTGATTCCTTGTAAATAAAAGAAAGTGTGCGAACTTGTTAAGTCACATTATGGACTAAAACAAGCACCCAAACAATGACATTAGAAATTTGACCAAACCATGTTGGCAAATGTATTTAAGAATGATGAAACTGATAAATGTGTTCACATTAAAGTCACAAGGTTATTGTTTGTTTATATATTGGTGATATGTTGATCAGCAATAGAGACACTAATGACATAATTTCTACTAAACATATGCTAGAAAGCAAGTTTGAAATGAAAAATTTGGGAGTTGCTGATGCAATCTTAGTTATATGAATCCTTAGAACTCTATAATATTTAGCATTTTCACAGTCTCATTTCAAATATTTGGATGTCAATATTGTCAAGTCTCCAATAAATGTGAGTTTTGCATTTCAAAAGAGTGAAAGCGAAAGTGACTCTCAATCGGATTGTGCTAGAGTATTGAGAAGTGTGATGTATATCATGAAGTGTACGTGATTAGGTATATTATTTTCTATTAATAAACTTAGTCGGTTCAGAAGTGATCCCAATCAAACTCATTAGATGGAAATAAATAGAGTTTTGGCATTAAAAAATACTTTAAATTGTGCCTTGAATTATAAGAATATCCAACAGTATTGAAAGGATATAATGATGCAAATATCACCGGACAAATGAAGTAAAATTCATGAGTTGATATATACTTACTCTTGCTGGAGGAGTAGTATCTTTGGAAAATTTCAAAAGAGACATGTATCGCTAGCTCTATAATGATCTTTGAGCTAGGGTCTCAAGATAAGGTCGGGAATAAGTTGAAAGACTCCGGGATTTCTTGATGGATATTCTTTTTTGGCTAAAACCATTGGCATTAGTATGCATACACTTTGATAGCCAAGATGCAATAGGTAGGGCATGGAGCATGATGTATAACGGAATGTCTCGTCATATAGGACAAAAACATGATACCGTAGAGAAATACTCTCTAGTGGAATTATCAGAATTGACTATCTAATATCAAGGGATAATGCCCAAGTACCCCCTCAGCCTATGCCCGAAATCTCAGAGACACACTTATACTATACTAAGGTCCTATTACCCCCCTAAACTTTTTTTATTAATAATTTTTTATCCCTTTTCGACCTACGTGGCACTATCTTGTGGGCCCAACGATGGTTGACTTTTTTTTTCAAACTAGTGTAACGTAGGCTAAAAAGGGGTAGAATATTACTTATAAAATAAGTTCAGGGGGGTAATAGGACCTTAGTATAGCATAAGTGTGTCTTTGGGATTTCGGGCATAGGTTGAGGGTACTTGAAGGATAATGTGTTCGGTCCACTATAAAAAGTTCTAACTAGAGAGAAATTTTAAAGATCATATAAGGGAATGAAAGGTTTAGGACAAGTCATCATGGCGGTAACTCTATCTAGCAGACTAAAAATCCAAACAGCTATATTCAAGCACTACTAAAAAAAGCCAAAAAGAGACCTAGAATAGAGACCTCGCGAGGTCTCTTTTCGGGAAAAAGAGACCCAAAAAGAGACCTCAACGGTAGGTCAGTAAAATGCAGGTCACTTTTTTAAAGACACCTCATGAGGTCGCCAAACGGAGACCTCACGAGGTCACCAACAAATTATCTGATTTTTTTTAAAAAAAGGCGACCTCATGAGGTCACTATTGTATTATTTAATTTAATTTTATATTTTTTATATAGAGACCTCATGAGGTCACCATTTTATTATATTATTTAATTTTATATTTTAATAAAGAGACCTCATGAGATCGCTAAGATATTATTTAATTTAATTTTATATTATTTTAATGGAGAGACCTCATAAGGTCTCTTTTCTGCATTTATTTTTAGCGACCTCGTGAGGTCTCTATAATGAAATTTACGGAAAATATAATGCAGAAAAGAGACCTCATGAGGTCTCTTTTCTGCATTTATAAAATATAAAATGTTAATTAGAGACCTATGCAAAAAAGAGACCTCATGAGGTCTATAAAATAGAAAATGTTAAATAGAGACTTCGTGAGGTCTCTATAATAAAATATCTGGAAAAATTAATGCAAAAAAGAGACCTCATGAGGTCTCTATTATGTAATATCTGGAAAATTAATGCAAAATAGAGACCTCATGAGGTCTCTTTTTCTGCAAAAAAATCTGGCAGCTAATTACTATTTCTGCTGCTTCTCATCACCTGTCATTTTAATTCAGTACCCAAATCAAACTCAAAGAGCTTCAAAAAATCAATTGAAGCAATACATTAACTAAATATTCTCTTATCAACTCAATTGCAACTCACTTCAACATAATTATATATTAAACAAAAACCATGATATTCATAAGTTATATAATACATTGCAACGTTATCATGTATTCACAAAACAAATAATTCCCATCACAAAATTATAAAGTTAACAAAATGATCCATAAGTTAACTATCACAAGTCTAAACTTCACTAATGTGGTAGTGTGTTTGCCACATAATCATCACTTTCTTCATCACTTTCTTCATCACTACTAGACTCATGTGTCATATTTCATTGTTGACCATACATTGAATATTGAGTAGGTTGAGATTGAGGAGGTCGAGGAGGGAAAGTGACATCACCAGAACAAGGGAGAATCCCTCCTGAAGCAAGTAATGCATCGAATTGAGCCTTAAGACCCGCAAATTGTAATTCCAACCATCTTTCCCTAGCCCGCGATTCTTCGGCTTGGATAGATGGCTCAACAATCTTTTTCTCCATAGCCAAATTTTTCTTCATCGATTCATTATGATTTGAACTATTTAGGCCTTCAAACTCAGAAGAAAATTCATGAAAGGTTTTATACGGCATTCCATATGCATACCCATATCTACTCGGCCCACAAGTCGTCTAACTAAACTCTCTCATCCTGTTCTTGAGTAAGTGGAATACCTCGATTTTCTTCCGGCAGAGTTTGTTGTAAATCCTCTAAAGCTTGAAGATATCGATTCTAAATTGAATGTTATCATATGAGAATATAAATTTAGAAAATAAGTAATTATTTTTAAAAATTAGAGGCTTACATAGGTCACTTCAGCTTGCGGTTCAACCCACACGTCTGGATCTTCATGATTTTTCTTCTTTCTAATGTGTGTTGCCTTAAATGCCTCAGCTTGAGTTATCGGTCTTCCTAGTTCCTTTTCCTACATAAAATAATAAATTTAATCAAGAGTAATTAAATATTAATACATAAAAGAGTAATTAAAATGACACCTTCTACAAATTCAGGTGTTAGCCCCATTCGACCAAAATTAGTCATAATATACATCCAACTACGATACATCTACATAAGAATCATAAATTAAATTTGTCAAGCACTACATTATGTAATAATTTACTGAAAACAAATTTTAACAAGTTTAACTTACCAAATAACTTAACATATTTCTAAGTTTAATTTGTTTAGTTTTACCTTAATACTAATACAATAGTTACAAATTTAACTTATTAACCAACTTAACAAATTTCTAAGTCTAATTAGTCTAGTTTTAACTAAATTCTAATACTATAGTAACAAGTTTAACTTATTAACAAACTTAACAAATTTTTAAATCTAATTAGTTTAGTTTTAACTTAATTCAAACACTATAGTCACAACTTTAACTTATTAACCAACTTAACAAAATTTTAAGTCTAATTAGTTTAGTTTTGACTTAAGTCCCAACACAAGTAATGTTCATTTTCCAAGGAAAGTTCAGCATCAGAAAAAATTCTAAATAGGTCCTCAAACATCTCAAATTGTATGACTTTAAATTGCGTCATCAAGTTAAATCTAACCAGCAACAGGGTCATAAAACCTCTCCAAGAGAAGTGGTTACTAGTAGGAAACAGAGTAAGAATAAGTCAGCACCTAAAGCTGATTAAATTTACCTGGACAAACACATAAAAAATATTCCTACAGTGTAATTATTGGTTATAGTATGTGACATACTTTATTTGTACTTATCTATCACTTCTCCGATAGAACCTGCAAGAGAAAATGTAAAAATTGGGACTAATTAAAACTTTGTTGATATGAACTTAAATGAAGAATTCATATAGCCTATTATATCTTGTTTGGGATACTAGATGTAATTAACATTATAACTACTAGAAGAATTAATGTTCTCATAACATGACATGTTTTACTTCAGTGACTTACACAAACCAAAAATAGTAGTAAATGCAGCTTTCCTTGGAACCTTTCTACAAGAAAGTAGATCACTAGTTCAACACTTCCGAATAGGTAGGAGGCGTAAGAATTTACATGAACATATAACGGAAAAGAAAATGAAACAATGTGCTCCCCTTAATATCCTATTTAATATATACACAAATGACAGCAACACCTTTTACATAATCAACATGATCGTTGAGCTCATGAGGAAGCAATACGAACAAAGTAATACTACAACCTATGTGTGTCTACTGAAAGTCAGAATAAGGCAACACTATTTTTCCTCGAAGGAAATGGGAATACATTATATAGTAAGATCTTTTCGCATTGTCAGTATATATAACTTAAAAGTCGATAGTAGAGAAGTCAGAGAAATTTACCCTAAGAAATGCTTGATGAACTAGTTCATTATAATCACCAGCACTCTTTCCATCAGGAGCAACAAAAGGAACATATTCATAAGGAACATAATATGGTAATGCTTCCATCACTGCATCAAAAACATTGATATAGTATGCAGTAACTATCATTGTATTAGTTGTAAGATATCTTGTAACTTTCACAAACTCGGTATCACCCAACCTTGAGGAAAAGAAGTAGTGTAACCAGGCCATATAATGTTTCCAAGATTCTCCTTAGAAACAGAATATATACGTCTCGAATTCACTAACACTAACAATCAATTAAGAAGTTAATTTATCTAATCAGAAAATGAGCTGCTAACAGTTTTCCTCCTCCATAAACACTTATTTAATCAGATTATCCACATAGAAACTCTTAAAATATGAGATTTTGGGAAAATTAAAAAATTGCAATAGTTAAAAACCTTAGAAAGAGTGAAACTCCTCCATGGTGCATGACATAGGACGACAAGCGATCAAAGTCTTCTTTTGCTCCAAAATCAACAAAGGCTCGAAACTTTCTAGAAATAATTCAAAGTTGAAAAAAAACACTCAGTTGATTTACAAATTGAAAATGCATAAAAACGAGGAAAGAGAACTCACAAGTCTGGTGGCTCATCTTCGAAGCTTTCTGTGTCAAAATTAGGTCGCAAAATTGAGAAAAATGAGGATGTGATAGAGGAGAAGAGAGGTATAGAGGTATAGACATCGACTCAATTACAACCGTCGTGTCCCCCGCCTGCTGAAGCACGACTGCAAATGGCGGAGAGCTGGCGGCGGAGATAGAGACGACGGCGGAGACGGAGATGGAGTAGACGACGGCGGATAGAGGAGACGGAGAAGACGATGGCGGAGAGGAACGATGAGAGAGAGGGTCGACGAGAAAGAGAGAGAGGGTCGACAGTTGACGAGAAAGAGAGAGAGGGTCGACGAGAAAGAGAGAGGGAAGAAAGTGAGCTATTTTAATTTTGGCTAGGTTTTTTGTTTTGTTTAAGAGACCTCATGAGGTCTCTAATTTTATGAGAATTAGATTAAAAATTTAAAATTTTTAAATAAGTCAGGTAAAAAATAAATATATTCATTAAATTGACCTCACGAGGTCGCTCCTACATTAAAAAAATTAAAAGATATTAATTCAAATAGCGACCTCATGAGGTCTCTTATTATTGACCTATTTTTGAGGTCTCCATTTCTAGGTCTCTTTTTGGCCTTTTTTTAGTAGTGTTAAGGAGATAAACAAAGTTGTGACTAACCGTTCGACATTGTCAAAAAACTCAATTCATTCTCATGCTGAAGACAATGTTCTAGGATAAGGATACAACATTAAGGCTTGTTAACGATGTAATAAATCTTAATGTTTTTAATGATTTGCTAAGTTTGGCAGAGTTGACCAACTAGTGTATCTACACGATAGCACTGTTAGAAATAACCTATGTGAGTGTGAAGTGTAAGCCGTTTTAAAGAGGATGATTTTCAAAAGTTCATCTCTCTATACACTCATGAAACCAAGAGGTGTTCATGGCTGAAACTAACGCAACCGTAAGAACCATAAAGAGTAAATGGTTAATTGTGTGACATATCGTTTTCTAGGTATACACACAAGATCAATGGTTCAAAGTTATCGCATCTACCGATTGACCGAGTATATCCGACATATGATCACTATGGAAATTCCAAGGGGAAACCTACTTATCCGGATGCAATTAGTTCTTGCTTGTAAAGTACACATACTTGTCCATTTTTTTGTCTTGGAGTCATTGCCCATTCATGCGGGGGAATATTGGGTTTTAAAAGGTGTGGATGGAAAATAAATAGTTGCGAATTTCAAGAAGAGTTGTGACTTTGATTAAAATGTTGCGATTTTAATGAAAAGCTACGACTTTCATGAAAAGTTGCGACTTTTATGACTAATTATGATTTTATGAAAAGTTGAGACTTTTATAAATGGTGATGACCTTTCTGAAAGATTGTGACTTTCCAAAGGTTTGTGACTTTCTAGTAAGGCACAATAAGAACCTTTTCACACTACCCTTTGTTCTATAAATTGGGGGATTTTATCTTATTTTAAATATATAGAAATAGAATTTTTGGACTTCTCTACTACTAAAATTTTAATTTCTAAGTGTATTATACTTCTGTTGAGTGTCTCGCGGACACCAGTGTTTTGAGTATCAATACATTGGTGATTGAGATCATTCTACACTGGGAGGAAACATTCCAATCAAACCTCGGATACTAGAGGGGAATAATTTTCTTAAGGGGACACTATGCATTCTGTGGGCTTGAATTAAATTCAGTTCTTTTATTCTTTTGTTTTTCACTGATTCATTAAACTTTGGTAACTTCGTGTTTCTGCAAAGTTTGTTGGAATCAGTAAGATTCTTTAGAAAAATATTAACAACAATTCTTCTTTAAGAAAAATCTTTCATATATTTTTTTTATATGATTCTGATTCTTGTTTCACTACTAGTTTTAATTTTCAATTGTGAAAATGTACTTAAACTTTGTTGTCTTACAAAGTTTTGTTCTAAGTATGTTAGAAATACAAGATGAATAACAGAACCAGCATAGCTACTATTATCTTTCATTCCTTTTGCAACTGCTTGGGACTATCAACTCCAAATACTTTGCGTACATCAAATAGACGTCGCTGCTGATCTACAAGTTGAAAAAGACATTTATCTCCCTCATTCATGTCATAAGTTGCAGTAACTTTATCCATTTACTTGTTAAAACTTCAAACTTTGATCTACTATGATAATAGGTAAGCCAAATTCTTTTATCTGGCCCTCGAAGAAAAACAATGCACCTTCCAAATGGTTCTCTGTTGGGTAAATATTTTCTCCAGGATTCTGATAATATCTATACAAACATAAAGGCTGTTTAGATTCAAAGAAAAATACATAGACTAGGAAATAAGAATAATTCAGCCTAAAGTCACAGAAGAAGAGAATAAATTGAAAGTCAATAATATCAATGTAATGTAAGTTTAAATGATCATAGAATTCTCAAAAAGAACAATGTAAACATAGATTTTTCTAAAAAGAAAATTAATGCTTCTAAATGAAATTTTCCTCTTTAGATTATAAATCGAAGAAGTAATATTTATTATTGACATCAAAATGTCTGCACACTTAATTAAGAATGAAAATCGGTTAGTTGCTTTAATTAAAAAAAACAAGCACGATAAAGAGATATCTAACTAATGAACTGATTCATCTATTTTGAGAAAATTAAACCTCCATCTAGTCATTCTCTTTATATTTAAAGATACATTAGTTTCATCTTTGGAATATCCTGCTTCAAAGGCGTTAAGCTTGAAGCACATTGAAACTCAAGCAATGTAGACTCATAAATATTCAATCAAACATCAAGAATATTACAATTCACCAAAGTGACAGAAGGAATGATATTTGTTACAAGAAAATTCTGACCATGAACATCTACCAAACACCAATAGTTGATTATGATAAGGGATGGTGTGTCTCTTGAATCAGAAGGCTCACTTCTGACAACTTTTTCATTACATAACAACAACAAAACATAACAATAAGAAAAGATGAAACCATAGAATGTTTAAGACAACACAACATAAACATTTGAACAATGAAGTGTTGTGAACAGAAAATCATACCATGATTGTCCTCTGTTAGAATATATTTTACTTGATGCAACTCACCACCAGGCTAATTGGTTTTGGAAGAGTCCTCCTTTCACAACCACTTGTTCCAAATATTTGAACAATGAAGTGTTCCTCACTCGAAACATACTGAAACACTATGAATTCACCCACTTTCACATCATGTCCTGATGAAAACTCCAGCATCCTTGTTTAATAGCCAGTAAACCGTTCTGCTTATATATTGTTACCCTCTATAATACTCCACATGAGTCCTCCAGATTGATTTCTTCATCAATCCGATGTGAAACTGATTTAGCAAATTTAAAGGAAATAACTGGAATTGTTTTGCTTAAATTAAACTAAGAAATACCACATATTGATATATAAAACAAGTTTACGACTATACTTGGAAGTCTTTTGGGTTTTGGGTGGCACAATTGCTTATAATACAAATTCTATACACAATTTTTTCTTTCTTAATTTTACAAACATAAAACATTCCATCTTTGTTTTAAGTTCGTTGAAAACTTAAAAGTGACCTTTTAAAACATGATAGTGATCATGAGGCCAAAATAATTCATGAAATAAAAAAACATTAAGCAATTTATTCGTTCACACTTTGCATTTAAAAGTGACAGTGACTTCAAAACTCTCATATTATTAACATGAGGAAATTCTTCTTCTTGAAAATTCCTACAGGTGAAATAAAAAAAAAATCTATTAAGAGTATTTAATATTTAGTCGATACATATGAAAATTTATTTTTCACCTATATATCTTCATATTATTTTTTATTTATATACTATAATTTTTCGTTAAAGAATATTCTATTGGCCACACTTCACTACACGCAGCAATGCCACTGACTCTATTTCCTAAGAGTTGGTTATCATAGCCGAGAAGAAACCTGTGATTTTTTGAGTTCACATGAATATTCTTTTATAGAGCTTAAAAGGCAATTAAGGATGAGCTTTAATATCACAATTGTATTGTGTGTATAGGGTTGCTCAAAATTTCACATAAACAAGTAGATAGTTGAGGAAACAAGCATACATAAAGAACCACATTTTACCAGAACTTCTAAGAAACCTTCTTCAATCATTATAGTAAAGAAAGAAGGAATCTATCCATTTATCAACATGCAGTCCTTCTCGCTCTCATCAAAACATGCTTCCATCTTCTCCTTGTGAAAATATATTTCAACAACAACTTCTAAATCAAACAAAGTATTAGAATTATAAACTAGAAATTTAATTTCATAAAAATAATATTAATAAAAATAATGGATGAAATGGTGGACAAAGGCAAAGTAATACGTCAAAAATAAACAACGTAACCCTGAGAATTTTTTTAAAGATTCAGTTTGATTGTCCAACCCCCTTTTTTGGATTTTTCGACTACTTTTGTATTTCAAGTTTAGACCCATGTAGTGTAGTATTGTAGGAGAATATCCAACGTGATACTGTACACACAATATATAAAAAAAAATAGAGCTTTAAATGCAAAAGTAACTAACAAAGAGGGGAAATCAAATTTCCACACAGATAATAGATTGAATCTTGATATATAATATAAAGCTATAATAAGCTCATAAAAATAAAAGTAAAATAAGAAGTTAAAAAAGAAATTAATCATGCACACACCATTCTTCCAAGATACATTCTATTTTTTTTACTAGTTGACAACGTAATCACATTCTATCAAGCACAAATCACATTATAAATGCATACTCTAAAATTGTACCTATGGGATTATAACCCCCTTACTCTACTAAATATCATAGAAAGATACATGTCTTTCAGTTAGATCCAATTCTCACGTGCAATAACATTAGATTTTTTTTAAAAAAAAACTGCATTAATTTGGAAATATATTATGAGGTATCATAGACACATCTAAAACCTTTAGAGTCTTCTGTTCTTCTAGATCATATTGATATTACATCTAAAATTCATAATTATATTAATCCTTAAAATAACCAACTATATTAATGTTTGTTTAACATTAGATCTATAGTCAAATTTTCACTGTGTTTTAATCATGATCTAAATCCATATATATGAAAAAGAATCTAAGATAATAAATTAAGGACCACTTGTCTAAAACTCCTTAAATTCAATATTAACAATAAAAATTATATAACACATATTTAATTTTTTTATAAAAATAAAAACTTATAACAACAATGATTCTCTATATCATGCAAGTACAACAACTTATGGAAAATAATGACACCTAGACAATGGCACCACGTGTAAAAATAAAAGTCAAATCCACTGTGTTCATACTTTGAGTAATAGGTGTCTTCTTTCATCAAATGGATGTCTTTAATGTCTTTCTACAAGGTGACTTTTTTATGAGCTTTACATGGATTTATCTCAAGGATTTCAGAGTCAGGGGGAGAATAACGCAGTATGCAAGCTCAAGAAATCCATGACATGCTAATTGCAGGTGACAATCTCAAGCTTATTGAAGGAACCAAAGATGCATTGCAGAAAGCATTTAAAATGACGAACTTGGGAGGGTTAAGGTATTATGTTGTCATTGAATTACTAGGTACAAGGAAGGAATTCTAATGGATCAAACGAAGTATGCATTAGAATTGATTTCTGAAAGTGGCCTTGGAGCGGTCCTATGGATATTAATGTTAATTTAACAACTAAGGAGTATGGTGATCATGTATGCAAAGGCTATTGCTGCTGAAGGATCGTATCAAAGACTCATAGGTGAACTTTTATATATTACCTGACTAGACATGATATCTCATTTTGCGTTCAGAATCTAACTCAATTTAAAAGGTCCCAAGCAATCTCATATGGAAGCAACATTGAAATAGTCAAGTATCTAGTAAAAACAATAACCATGCCAAGAGGTCTTACTGTCCAGTAATAAGAACAATGTGATAGCAACCTACTGTAATGCATAATAGGTAGCATGTCGTAACTATAGAATGTCAATAACAGGTTATGCAATAAAAATGTGATATACTCTCATCATTTAAAATTCTAAGAAACAAATAACAGTCTCCAAGAGCTTAGCTGAAGCAAAATACATAAGCTTAGTTTCCACTGTGGCAGAGATAGTTTGGATAATAGGGCTGATAAAGGAACTTGGTATTAGTTTTACTCTTCCCTCAAGGTGTATAATAATAGCAAGGTTGCAATAAAAATAACTGCAAATCCGGTGTACAATAAAAGGACTAAACACATCGAAATAGATTGTAATACAAGAACTGATTTCAACTTACTAGATTCCTATAAGTAAGCAGCGTGTTGATATATTAACAAAAGGATTATCTAGAGTGCAACATGAGTTTTTGAGTTCAAAGTTAGGTTTACAAAACATATTTGCAGTACCTAAGTTGAGGGTTTGCAGTACCTAACTTGACGGGGAGTGTTGAAGAAGGAGTTACTTAAAGTCCTAAAGGGTCTATTTGTAAGTAGATATAACTAGGATTAACTAATCGGTTAGAAGTTTGTTAAAGTAGTTAAAAGTTAGTTAGTGTTATCGTGGTCTAAACAACTATATAAGTTGTACTGATCATCTCATTATAACAAAGGATTCAGTTCTAATGAATATAGAATTCTCAAGATCATCATCTTCTTCTTTTTCCTTTTCTTCTTCTTTTAATATTCTAATCATCAAGAGTTCATCTCAGTTACTCTACTTCTTCAAACAATAACATCTTTTAATGGTCTCATTTGTTTCTTATTTATAAATAGATCCATTAGTTACTTGAATCACTAAACTAAATCATTAAAACTAATTTTCTCTTAATTCAGTAAACTACACATGTTGGAAAAAATTCAAAACCAAATAAATCATGCTTCAACAACAATTTAATTTATTGTGTTGTTTTGTATATATCAACAAGTAAACACTTTGTGTCCTACAATATTGATTTTTGAGGAAGAAGACTGTGACTAGGAAATAAGTAAATCATAAGCTCTGATATCACTGAAAGAAAATAATCAACTGAGAACACACTCCTGGAATTTATTTTATTTGTTTTACTAGTTGACGATGTAATCACATGATATCAAACACAAACTAAATTAATCAATTAAATAAAAAACAATTGAATATTTCTAATCGAATCAATGTGTTAATGAAACCACGATCCTTTCATTTTTCACCACTTAGAACAACTATCAACATTAATTTTTCTACATTATCACATTTTTATAAATCTTGTGTATTAAGGGTTAAGAGCAAATAAAAATAAAAGAAATAATGAAGTAGAAAACATAGAAGGAAAAATTTATATTATCTAAAAAACAAGGAAAACTTTTCATCGGGTTAGAATTGAAACTATCTTTTAACCGCTCAAGTAGCACAACTTTCCGTTGCATTGTCTAGGAAAATAATTACATTTTTATTCCTTTTATAAGGAGTCAATATTAGTATTGTAATGATTCTCTAGGTAACTTTTGTACTTGTTTCATCTATTCATCATTTATAGCATTTTATCATGACCTCAAGTCATTTATGAAAGTTGAGACTATCAGGTCAGTCACTTAGTTAGTCTGATGTTTGGTTCTTATGTGAATTTCTATGTTCAAGATCTTTGAACCTTAAATAGTCATTTTCGATCAAAAATCAGAAAGATAACCTTAGAATCCAATTCTGATAGTTTCATCAACTCCACGAGGGTCATTTTAGGCTAGCAACATGTTTGGCACGGCTAACAAGGCTTCCAGTGTGAATTTGTACAATTAGGTGTTTTAACTTTCATGTTAAGGCCTAAAGATTGACATTGGTCAACATTATTAACAAACGTGCTCAGATGAGAACTCCATTAGTGTGGTTAGCTCTAGAATATCAAATTTTCTCTCTGGAATGATCTTTTGTATGAATCTCGAGGCTCTCGGGCTAATTTCGAGTCTCCTTGTGGATGTTGGCTTAAATGGAGTTATGATTTGGGGCCATTTTTTGTCTATATGATCTCGCATGAAAACTTTAATTGTACCATTAAGTCCCAAATATTAAATCTGGTAGGGTAGCATATTTCGTTTGTATATACAAGATTCTTAACGAATTCCAAATACCCCGTCAAAGTTTTTCAAGTTCCCAAAACTAAATGACATGAATCTGTTGGTGCAGGACGTATTTGGTCGTCGCTTTCTCAAGCCTTGGGGCATGTTTGCAGAGACCACGAGAGTTTGTCACCGCCTTGACGAAGTCCAGGCCACATTTGAAAGGGGTCAGGCTCTGGCCTTTTCTTTCGCAGGGACCTTACCGCATTCGCAGGCCCTTACCTCTCTTGCCTTCGGGTTCGAAATATTCGTGACACATTTGCAAAAGTTAAAATTCTTGTTCTTTGCATTTGTGGCACCTCTAAGTTGCATTAGCAACGAGAAAAACGCAAGGCACCTCTAGGTACCAACTTCCGTCAGTAATAATACTATCAACTTAACTCCATTATCAATAGTGTTAAGTCTTGTGATCATGAAATGATGGGGATATGTGTGTGGATGGTTCGAACTATTGAAGGTTAACCACTCGAAGTAAATTTCATTTATTGTAGGCTGCCATGACTTGTTTTTGTGCCATAGATTTTGAGTTGTTGTATGATAGTTGTCTTGCTGCTATGAGCCTCGAATTATGTTCCATTTCAGAATACAAGTTCAAGGTAATATTTTATACCTTTTGACAAACTCAATTAATAAATTCGAATGCGGGTCCCATGATTCCCATTTAATTCAAAAGTTGTCCCATTTTAATTTATGTGTGTTTGGTGTTTAAATAACCGTATTGATGTTGTGATCTTATTTTTTGATAGCATGAGAACATTGTGAGGGTGTTCGCAAGGGAAAGACTCCGACATTGTGATTCAGTTCACGTGAGATCGACCTAAAGGTAGACTAAAAATTCCATTCTTTTATGTTGAGGTTGACTGTGTAATTACATGTTGCTTAGAGGGAATTGGGGGCGCGTACCTAGTTTTTATTATTTACTTTTCATGAGAGAATGTTTTAGGACTTGAGCATCTCTATTTTAGGTATGGTACCATGCTAGTCGAGGATATGTGTTTAGTTCTATTATAGTGAGTTGACTTTGATGGCCGTATCATGGTATAATTAACTATGCTTGGCCTTGTTCTAGTTTTTGCCTTAGACCAACGATACTTTTGGTATTTAGGACTTTTACTTCTTCAACGTCCTTTTAGAAAGTTTAACACATTATAAACTGAAGTACCAGACTTATGTCTAATAGAATGAGCCTTAGTTTAGGCGTTCATTCTATTTTTCAAAGTTTTTATTCACTCTTTCTGTTTATACGACCCATTGTGATACTAGAGATTTTATGCATTTGATACACTCAAACTTACTTCTCAACTAAGAAGTAAAGCGGTCGTGTCAAGTAAATAACCCAACTAGTGAGGTTGGGATTGTTCCCACGAGGAAAATAGTTTAGACTTAACTTCAATCTATTATTACTACTGTTCAGTCAATTACTTCCTTGGAAAGCAAAAACAATAAAAAGGGGGGTTTCTATTTCTGAATGAATGAAAATAACTAACGTATTGAAAGAGACACTTAACAGCTTCGAATGTTGGAGTTAAATCAATTAATCAAAGTAACTAGGGTTTACGTGTTCCCCACAGGTTCATAACTTGATAATTCTAACTATAACAGTTCTTTCCTAGTATCTTGCATGCAAAGTGATAAGTTATGTATTTCAGAATCCTTGGTCCGGCATCTAGAAAATTTCACTCTCGCACCTTGGTCCGGCTACGTTTGTTGCTATCCTAACCCTTATCTTTACCTCATATTAAGCATCGTATTCGATATTTGACTAAGTTATTACCTCGTACTAATCAATACTAGCCTATTAGATAGTATACACTAAATCTATGTTGATAATCCTTTTCCTATTATCTACCTCCTTGGTCCGGCAAGTAGCATTAAGGCAAGTTCTAACGGTGGTCATCCGTTAAAAATACTTCTAACAGAAAGAATTATTAATACATGCAAGACACTCTTCTAAAATTGTTATTTTAGTTAGGTTTTACCGCATTATTTGCCTATGCTTCCCACAACCCTAGTTATGGAGTTTAGCTACCCATAGTCATAATCACAATATTAAAATATATGATATAAGAATTCATGTACTTACCTCAATGAGAAAGAGTAAAATCCGAAAGTTCGCTTGATTTATCAACAAAATCACCAACAATCACTTACTAGAATCTCAAAGTAATCATGAATCTCACAAAAAATCTAACGATAATCAAAGGCCTAACCAAATAATCCAGAGTCTAACCTGAAAAATGAGGTTTTTTCGAACTATTTATAGAAAATAAAAACCTATGTAAACAAGGATTCTATTTGCTCGAAATCTGTCAAAACGTGGCTTGGTCGACGGACCTCACGATGGATCATTGTGGTCACGACAGACCTTCATGGACTCCGTCGTCCCTTTCTTGTGCAATTTCTTCTGTTGCTTTCTTCATTATCCTCGACGGTAAGTATGACGGATCGTCACAGGCACAACAGTCCGTCGAGGGTCTTCCTTTCAAAACACTTAAACTCTTGGAATATGGGTACTGTACTAATTCTCTGAACTTCATGACGAACCTCCAGGACGGACCGTCATAGACACGACGGACCGTCATGGACTCCGTAACCCCACACTTGGTCAGACATCCTCATCTTCCTTCAGCAGTTGCACTACGCTGCGACCTACGGACCGTCACAAGCATGACGGACCGTCACAAGCTCCGTAAGTGGTCTCTTCTGCATTTCTTCACTCAAAAATCTCCGCATTCATCTTTGGACAGATTTCCTGCAAATAGGGAGAAACATATATTAAAATTAGCACAAAAAGGCTTTTGGACACACTAAACTTAAGGAAAAATTATTAATAATACCGTGAAACCACGGTATATACAACACCCTCAACTTAAATTCGTTGTTTGTCCTCAAGCGACGCACTATGACTCAATACAAAATCTTTGTACAATAGTATCCATGTTTTATCCTTTGCAATCATTTGGCTATCAATCCCGATTAATCTCATCATACTTACGCATGCTATCACTAATAGGCTTGAATTATGTGGGATCAGAGAATGACACAGACTCACCATGCACTAACACCTATCCTCTTCAATTTATCATTGAGGTGCTAATATTTCCGGTATTGCAACTAGTGTCCTCACTTTCAAACAAAATCCTCATTTTTCACACAATGATTTCAGTTTGAGTATAAGGATTACTTTTCAACACTCACTCTCAGAACAAATTCTCACTCATTCGTACCTATTGCCATAAGCTTGCCCTTATTTTCACTGCCTTAAGTTCGCTATACAACCCTTAGGATCACGATAGGACTTTCTTAGCTTGTAACATAGGCTCAGGGTCAGGTAGGGTATATTTAGGTATACTTTAGTGACTTTTTTCCCTCCTTGACATATCGGCTAAACATACCATTTTCTATTATTTTATCTCTCCCTGTTTTCATATCTTTCACCTTGCTATTTTCTCTTCTTTCGTCATTTGTGTAGGAGACTCTCTTCTTTTCTTGCTTGTATTTCTTGTATGTCTTTCTTTTTCTTTAATTTTCTTTCAACTAATTCTTGAGTCACTTTACTGTTGTTTTCTCTCTCTTTGTTCATTGAACCCCACTTTCCAGAGCATTCCTCGTAATAGCCACCCTTAACTCATGGCTTTGCCATGAGTCAAAGTACACAATACCCAATGTTGGGTCAGGGCCATGATGAAGGTTGTTTACTGCATTAGCCACCCTCACCTTATGCTTTTGGCATAAGCTGAGGTTCACATGTCCAAGGAGGGACCAGGGCCAACACATTATTACCAGAAAAGATCAGTTGGGGTGAAAAAGAAAGGTCTAATTTAAGCTCAGATCATTTGGATCAAAGAAGGATAACTTTCATTTCGTTTTCTTTTATTTAGGCTAAAAATGGGCTATATTGAATAAGGGCCTGTGATCCTTTGCTAATTGTCTATTACAACTTACTTTTAGCAGGACTAACAAGGTAAGTTCTAGCACAGTACAAATAGTGGACTATTGAAATCTTCTTCACACTCACTTGACATCTCATCACTCTACTAGATTATCAGACACCTAGTTCAAATTTTAGACTTAGGGTAATGTAGTGGTGTACCTCTATGTCATGCATAGAGCCACACATTTATCAATTACTATGCCTGGTTATCAGGATATCATTTTGGCCATCATGCTCAAGAATTAAACTATGTACACTAGATATAGATATGCCGGTTCAACAGAAAAAGTAATCAGTCCCTTGGGGAAAAAGAACACAGGCAAGAAAACCCCAAAAGAGGATAGTGAATTGGGCTACTCTGAATTCACCCTAGCACTCACTTTCCATTTACCCCACTCCCAACAAAAAGACATGCAATTGTCCCCAATGCATAAAAATTTAAATACTAGAGTGGTAGGTGAAGCAAACCTGGGGCGCAAAGCACCGACGATCAGCATGCTGGTGGGTTCGGTTCCCTGGAACCCACTTCCTTTGTAATATGAACACCCTCAATGGTGTCCTCAGCAACAACAACACTATCAGCAGTGCCTCACGCTATCTCCGCAGTTTCGAAGCTAGACGCCCCAGCCGCTAACTCTCCTGCTCTCATCTGCCGCACCTCCTCCTCAGCAAGCAAGGCTCTCCTCGCATCCTCCATCTCACGGCGCTCCTTCTTCCGTGCTCGCCCCTCATCCTCTGCTCGACCCCTACGCCTCTGGGCATGCTCTCGAGGGGGAGGTGGTGGAATCTCTTAGGTGGTGAATAGGGCCGCAAACACTGTGTCTTCAGCAGGCTCGACAGAAGGGGCCTCAGACTCAGGCACCCTAGACTCAAAGATCATGTCAATATCTTCGCGAAGACTGTCGACCGCAGCCTGAAGGGTCGACACATCCACTGCAGGAGCTGTCCGGGCTAGCACCCGCAACTCAAAAGAGTCCAAGCGCTGGTGAACCTCAACGATCTTCCGCTCTGTGTGCTGGACCATTTTCTGCTCCAAGCGCTCTTCTACCTTGGTAATAGACCTCTGCATCCACGGCTGGATATGATGCAGAAGTGTAGCCATTTGCGCCTCTAATTTTTGGACCCTAGCAAATGGGACCAGAGCGGGTAAAGGGGCTGTGCGAGAGGAGATCGGGGCAGTGCTACTACCCGGGATAGACTCGACCGGGGTAGTGTCAGGGGACGCCGCCTGCGTAGCCGTGTGGGCATGGGCTACCGTATCAGCCAGATCGTCAGCAAGTGGGGCAACTCTGGACGGGGCCCTCTGCGTAGAGCCAACTCATTGTCCTCATCTATGATGAGGCCGACATCAACAGTGCCCAGAGGGGTCTTGAGCTAATCAACGTGCCATATAGGCACACCTGCAGACCTGCAGAGAGAAGATCATGCACGGGAAAGGGTAAGTAGTTGTGACCTTAACATCCCTCTAGTGCATGACTGCCTGTAGAAGCCACGCAAAATCCACCTTGAACCCCGCTATCATCGTCGCCATCAGTACTGATCGATCCCATGTGACGATATTATCGGCCCTGTGGGGGAAAGGCAGTGGCGGACAATCAACCACAAAAACTTTGCCGAGAAAGTAAGGTTGGCCTTCTTGATGGCCCTCTGGCTCGGTCACCCAGTCGGCACCCTCTCCATCAACGGACAAGTGCAGGGCCATCCACCTCTTGGTGGTCTCTCTCAGTGATGGCTCACGCAGGAATTGGCCATCTTTAACAATCTACCATCAATAGACAAACTCGGCAGTGAGAGGTGTCCGATTAGCATCAACACCTTCGCCATATAGAAACTGGCGGATGGCAGGCAGGAATTATCGACCTGAACGCACCGTACTCGGACCTGCTCCAGTGGGGCCTATTTGGCGGGGGCAGTCCGCCTATCAATCTGTGATCGGAGAGTCGCTACGTAGGATGCATAGAACTCTCGGACCAGTCTTCACATAAACGTCCCAACGGACGTGCTGCCTACTCCAGTCGATGTCTTGTGAAGAGATTATGGATCTCAGGCATCGTCAGGAGACTCCCTGTAAGGACCTTCCGCTTCAATGTGAGTGTTCGAGTCATACTTCTTTGTTATTCAGGTACTTTGCGTCGGAGTAGACTTGAAATTGCCCGTCGACACACCACCGGTTGGGCTGGTCAGTAGCCAAGGTGAGGGCATGAAATGGTGAACCGGGTGTGGATTCTAACTGTCAGCCTCATCAGACGAGGTCGACGCTAAAGCGGTGGCGGGTGCAGGAACCTCAACAGAGCCGGAGGCTTCCTCCGACCACAAAACACCTAAGGAGCCAGACGCTCCTTCTTCATTGGTGGCTGACCCAGAAGGTGTGTCGGTCAGTGTGCGCTCCTCATTAGACTGGGAGGCAGTGACTACGCCAGACGCCACCTTTTTGGGTGTGGCTCTTGCAGCACGTGCAGCAAGGGAAGGAGTAGAAGTGCCTGGGGACACGTACTCGGGGTCACGCTCATCATCAGAGCCAAAGACCAGGCGTGCAGACGGGGCGACAGACTTTGATCGCTCGCGTGCATAGACTCAATCTTGATTTGGTGCCATAGTAGATAGTACCTGTAAAGAATCAATATTAGTACTAGAAGTCGCAAACAAGACAAGCAAAACCACACAAAAAAAAATTAAAATAAAATGACATTTCTATAGTAACAGTGAAACATGACGGGCTAGGTGACGGCTCGTCGTGACTATAACGGACCGTCATGGGGTCCGTCGTGTCTTACTTAGACTTTTTTTATATGGAGAACCCTGGAGGAGAGTCTCTGACAAGTATGACGGTATGTGCAGGATGGACCGTCACAGGTACGACGATCCGTCGTAGGTGTCCGTCAGAGGACACTTGAAAAAAAATATGGAGACCCTTAGGAGAGGGGTCTCTGACCATCATAACGGTCATGTAGGACGGACCATCGTGGGTATGATGGTCCGCCGTACTTGTCCGTTTGAGGACACTTAGAAAAATGGAGAGAGACCCTTAGGAACAGGGTCTCTGACAACCAGAACGGTTGTGCAGGACAGACCGTTGGAGGACACTTGGAAAAAGTGAGAGACCCTCAGGAATAGGGTCTCTGACAACCAGAACGGTTGTGCAGGACGGACCTTCGTGGGGATGACGATCCTTCGCATATGTCTGTTTGAGTACACTTGGATAAAATTGGTCAGTGGGGTGTTAGGGCTTTTGGAACGGACCCTACGATGGTCCGTCGTGGGAACGATGGTCCGTCATTGGGGTCTCGTTCTGTAAATAAGTGACAGAACTGGGGGTGTCAAAATTTGATACGCTTAAACTTATTTCTCAAATAAGAAGTAAAGCGGTCGTGTCAAGTAAATAACCCAACAAGTGAGGTTGGGATCGTTCCCACGAGGAAAATAGTTTAGACTTAACTTCAATCTATTATTACTATTGTTCAGTCAATTACTTCCTTGGAAAGCAAAAACAATAAAAAGGGGGGTTTCTTTTTCTAAATGAATGAAAATAACTAACTAAATCGAAAGAGACACTTAGCAGCTTCGAATGTTGGAGTTAAATCAATTAATAAAAGTAACTAGGATTTACGTATTCCCCACAGGTTCATAACTTGATAATTCTAACTATAACAATTATTTCCTAGTATCTTGCATGCAAAGTGATAAGTTATGTATTTCTAAATCCTTGGTCCGGCATCTAGAAAATTTCACTCCGCACCTTGGTCCAGCTACGTGTGTTGCTATCCTAACCCATATCTTTACCTTATAATAAGCATCGCATTCGATATTTGACTAAGTTATTACCTCGTACCAATCAATACTAGCCTATTAGATAGTATACACTAAATCTACGTTGATAATTCTTTTCCTATTATCTATCTCCTTGGTCCGGCAAGTAGCATTAAGGCGAGTTCTAACGTTGTCCATCCGTTAAAAAGACTTCTAACCAAAAGAATTATTAATACATGCAAGACACTATTCTAAAATTGTTATTTTAGTTAGGTTTTACCGCATTATTTGCCTATGGTTCCCACAACCCTAGTTATGGAGTTTAGTTACCCATAGTCATAATCACAATATTCAAATATATGATATAAGAATTCATGTACTTACTTCAATGAGAAAGAGTAAAATCCGAAAGTTTGGTTGATTTATCAACAAAAATTACCAACAATCACTTACAAGAATCTCAAAGTAATCAAGAATCTCACAAAAAGTCTAACGATAATCAAAGGCCTAACCAAATAATAAAGGGTCTAACCTAATAATACAGAGTCTAACCTCAAAAATGATGTTTTTTCGAACTATTTATAGAAAATAAAAACCTATGTAAACAAGGATTTTATTTGCTGGAAATCTGTCAAAATGCGGTTGGGCCGACGGACCTCGCGACGGATCACCGTGGTCACGACAGACCGTCATGGACTCCGTCGTCCCATACTTGTGCAATTTCTTCTGCTGCTATCTCCATTACCCTCGACGGCAAGTATGACGAATCGTCACAGGCACAACGGTCCGTCGAGGGTCTTCGTTTCAAAACACTTAAACTCTTGGAATATGGGTACTGGGACTACTTCTCTGAACTTCATGACAAACTTGCAGGATGGACCGTCATAGACACCATGGACCGTCATGGAATCCGTAACCCCAAACTTGGTCAGACTTCCCATTCTTCCTTCAGTAGCTGCACTACGCTTCCACCTACGGACCGTCACAAGCATGACGGACCGTCACAATTTTCGTAGGTGGTCTCTTCTGCATTTCTTTCCTGAAAAACCTCCGAATTCATATTTGGACAGATTTCCTGCAAATAAGGACTAACTTATATAAAAATTAGCACAAAAAGGCTTTTGGACACACTAAACTTAAGGAAAAAGTATTAATAATACCGTGAAACCACGGTATATCAGCTTTGTAGGGTAACTCAAGATTGGAGTCGTGCAGACCGAGAGCCTTTTATTGATTCCTTAGGTTAAATATTGTTGCACTATTGTTTTGGTTATAGATGATACATGATACTTCAATGTTCTTATTGGTTCCCACATATTTACTCTTGCTAACTGGGCTAGTTCCCTTGGGAGCTTCAGTTTTGCTAGGCGATGGTCTTATTGGTACCCTAAGTTTAGTCTCGCTACCTAGGTCAGAGCCCCTGTGATTTTATTATTTTGGTGGGTGATGCTCTTCTCGGTGCCTCCGAGTTACTCTTCCTAGTTGGGTTGATGCCCGTGGGAGTTTATTTTCTAGTTAGCCAACCCTAGGGTTTACTTTTGTTAGGTGGCCTGGTGCTCCTAGGAGGTTATTGTCAGAATGGGCAAACCCATCATTGGTTACTTATAGTTTGAGGTTGTTACTTGGGGATCGATGTCAGGATTACACTTAATATGTCTAGATTCGATTTAATTCGCTCTTGTAGTTTAGCTATTTTGTGTACATATCAAACTTATATAGGTTCATTCAAATTTTACTTAATCCTGCGCACGAGTGTACATTTTGGGCTTACGGGGTCCAATTGGGTTTAATTTAGCTGTATTTAGTTTTTATTTCTTGTACCATTGTGTGTTTTTATTTAAATTCCACTTTGACCTTTATGTGTCTCTAGATACTATCTTTTCATTTTTTTTCTACCATACTTGCTCAAATAAACTATGATGCCTAATGGGTACTTTTTATTTGGTACTTATACTACACTATACATGTATTTTGTGCCTGCAACAACTTTTGTATCAGAGGTTAAAGTGAGCACTTCGTGTCTGGACTTCCCTTTATACATAATATTTTTAAAAATTTTCCATTCTTTTTGAAAAGAAAATATAGTATTTTTATATTTTTAAATCTATATATAGTTATACTTTCTAAATTTGGTAATTCTAATTCACTTGAACCTTAAAAGAAATGGTCTCTTTATTAACTTCAAATGTCTGACACTAACTTCCGATTTCCTCTTTTATTTGTTCATCTCTAACTAGTTATCAATCCCATTGGACAAAGATTTTTTTCTCAATGATATCCAACGATCAAGAAAATTCTCGTGAAACTCTTTCATTTCTTAGAATTTCATTCTTATTATTACGAAGCAATATATGTGTTAAATAAGGACAAAAAATGATTTTTGAAAGTTAAAATTACCTGATGCCAGCGACCAGCAGTGTTGCAATGTCTTGGTTTTGCTGCGGCGCTGGCGTGGCGCCGGGGTCGATCAAGAGGCATGGGTGTTTCGTTACTTAAGGAGATAGGGTTCGAGAGAAAAGAGAAATTGATAATCATCTATTTCTTAAAACAAGTGATAATTTACCGACCACGAGATGTCGGTATCTTTTAAAAATATCAATTTTTATAAATATTTAATAAATACCAACATCATGAAGTCGATTAGATTTAAATAAAATCATAATTTTAATATACTAGGTGGTTGAGGTCGGTGTTTATTGATTTATTTTAATATACACTGACCTCTTGAGGTCTATTTTATTAATTAAAATAATGTGCATACCTATATATATGCTCATAAGATTTCCGAAAAGTCATTTTTTTTACTAAAAGACACACCTTTCAAAAAATTTATTTTTTCCAAAAGAGACGACCTTCTGGAAAAACGGTTTTGAATAGATAAGTCTTAACAGACACGTTTCTTGCTGTAAATGGTTACAAAAAGGAAGTCATTTTTCGTTTTCAAACGCTGAAATTTTTTTCATTCTCTCTGCATACATTTTCTCTCATAAACAAACTTGTTGATCGACTAAGTCAGTGTGTGAATAGTTGTTGTTCTTACGTTCGTTGAAGTTATTGAAGTTTGAGGTACCGCTACTTCTTTAACAGTTTAATCCATTTTATCTTAGGATAAATTAATCCATAACCTCGGGTACAATGAGGGGTTATATTTTTTAAGAAATCACAGTAGTTTCTATGGACTCGGATTATTTTTTATGTCTATTCATCTTCTTTTTGTTTTTATATTTTTTACTAACCTTAATGCATGTCATAACAATATTGAGAAATTTAATAATTTCTGTATTTGAGGTTTCTAGAGATTAAAACATTTATGGTTTTTTACTTTGTTTGAATTTTTAAAATTCATCCGATAACAATTAAAAGAACATAAATTTTTTATCGTTACATCAGAAACAGATTATGTAAGGATTTATTCTTCACGGTTAATATTACACATACTAAATTTGTTTTTCATTTGTGACAAAAAAAACTAATTCAAATCAAGTAAATGATGAACAGTGAGTGCTGCAACAACATCGGTTGCACACAATTGGTCAACTGCTGCCTTAGCACCGGATGAGAAACCTACAAAGTTTTCTGGAGTCGAATTCAAGATATGGCAGCAGAAGATGTTCTTCTATCTCACTACACTGAGTCTGCAGAGATTCATTAATGAGAATGTTCCTGTTATGTCAAATGAAACTCTGCCTGAAGAACGATTCTTTGTAACAGAAGCATGGGCACATTATGATTTTTTGTATAAAAATTATATTATGAGTGGCCTGCAAGATGATATGTACAATGTGTACAGCAATATCAAAACCTCAAAATAACTCTGGGATGCTTTAGAGAAGAAGTACAAAATAGAGGATGCCTGAATGAAGAAGTTCATTATGGCTAATTTTTTGTACAATTAAGATGATAGACAATAAAACCGTCATCACACAAGTTCATGAAGAGGCTGCCATTAATGAGAAGTTACCTCCATTGTGGAAGGAATTTAAAAACTACTTGAAACATAAACTCAAGGAGATGAATGTTGAATATCTCATAGTAAGGTTGAGAATCAAAGAGGAGAATAAGTTGCAGAAAAGTGGTCACGTGGTAAATCAACAATATTTGGAGTACATATTGTTGAAGAAGATCCCACAAAATTAAAGAAAAGAAAGAAAACATCTGGCTCAAAAAAACAATCCTCTTAAGAAGAAATTCAATGGAAGTTGCTTCAACTGTGGCAAACGTGGTCATAAGGCTACTGAATGTCGGGGTCCCAAGAAGAAGAAGGATCAAGCAAACTTGACTGAATTCCAAGGAGAAATGGACAATCTCTGAGCAATGCTTTCATAATGTAACTTGGTTGGAAATCCAAGAGAATGGTGGATAGATTTTGGTTCCTCATGCCTTGTTTGTACAAACAAAGAATTATTCTCATCATATAGTCCGGCACCTACAAGTAAGAAGTTGTTTATGGCGAACTCCACTGTTGCAAAGGTGGATGGAACTGGCAAGGTCCTATTATAAATGACATCAGGCAAGGTGGTGACTTTGGACAAGGTCTCGTAAGTTATTGAATTGCGAAAGAATTTAGATTCTATTCAAATTCACACAAAGAATGGATTCAAATGTGTATTTGTTTCTGATAAAGTAGTAGTGATTAAGAATGAAATGTATATAGGAAAAGGTTACCTCAGTGATGACCTTTTAAAACTAAATGTAATTGCAGTTGATATGATTAAAGATTCTGCTTCTTGTTACTTGCTTGAGTCTAAAATTTAATGCATGAACTTTTGGGACATGTTAATAACAAAACCTTGCGAGAACTGATTATCTTAAATTTTTGCCAAAATTTGAGTGCAATAAATCAAAATGTCAAATATACGTTGAATCTAAGTATGCTAACCATCCTTATATATATATGTTGAATGGAATTCAAATTATTTAGAAATGATTCACACTAATATTTTTGACATAAAGTCAACACCATCACGTGGTGGGAACAAGTATTTCATGACTTTAATTAACAATTGCACTAAATATTGCTATGCATATTTTCTAAATAGTAAAGATGAAACAATAGATGCATTTAGGCAATACAAAACTATAGTTGAAAATTAGTTGGATAGAAAGATCAAAATGATTAGAAGTGATAGAGGCTGAGAATATGAATATCCATTTGCAGAAATATGTTTGAAAAATTGAATAATCCATCAAACTGTTGCTCCTTACACTACGCAGTCGAATGGAATTGCAGAAAGAAAAAACCGAAATTTAAAGGAAATGATGAATGCTTTATTTATAAGTTTAGGGTTACCACAAAACTTGTAGGGGGATTATATCCTAACAACATATCGAATATCAATAGAGTGACTCACACAAAAACACATATTATTCCATATGAAAAATGGAAAGGTAGAAAAACCAACATGAAATATTTTAAAGTGTGGGGGTGTCTAGCCAAAGTCAAGGTTCTTATACCTAAGAGTGTAAAATAGGGCCTAAGATTGTGAATTGTGTATTCATTGGATATGCCACAAACAGTAAGGCATGTCGATTTTATGTTCATAAATCTGAACATTCGGATATTCATGATAATACGTTAATGGAATCAGATAATGCTGAATTTTTGGAACATATCTATCCGTATAAAACTAGACTTGAGTCATCTAGTTGGGGCTCTAAATAACCCCGAGAAGAACCCAAAGAGAATGAAACCAATGAAGAGATTCCATGCCGCAGTAAACGTCAAAGGACAGCTACTTCATTTGGATCTGATTTTGTAACATTCCTTCTTGAAATTGTGTCTCAAACATTCAAGGGAGCAATGTCGTCTAGCGACTCAACCTCTTGGAAGGAGGCTGTCAATAAGGAGATTGAATCAATCTTAAGCAATCATACTTAGGAGTTGGTTGATCTTCATCCAGGGAACAAACCCTTAAATTCAAAATGGATTTTTAAAAGGAACATGAAATTTGATGGAACTATTGAAAATATAAAGCAAGACTTGTTGTCAAAGGCTTTAGACAAAAATATGATCTTGATTATTTTGACACATACTCGCCAGTGACTAGGATTACATAGTTCAGATGTTAATTTTCCTAGCTGAATTTATACGGTCTTGAAATCCATCAAATGGATGAGCCGTCTTCTTAAATGGAGAGCTGGAAGAAGAAATATTCATGGAACAACCTAAGGGTTTTGTAGTTCACGGTAAAGAAAATAAACTGTGCAAACTTATTAAGTCACTTTATGGACTAAAATAAGCAAAAAAACAATGTCACGCAAAATTTGATCAAACCATGTTGTCAAATGGATTTAAGACCAATGAATGTGATAAATATGTTTACATTAAATATACTCTGAATTAGGAAGTCATTGTATGACTATATGTGGATGAAATTCTAATAATGAACAAGGACATTGCTAATATAAAAGCTACTAAGCGTATGCTCGCTAGTAAGTTTGATATGAAAGATATAGGAGTTGCTGATGTGATATTGCTGATGTTGTCTCAAACTCATTATATCTAAAAGGTACTTGAAAAGTTCAAGTATGTGAATTTCAAAAGAGCCAAGACCCAAATTGATGTGAACCTTCATCTTGGAAAGAATAAAGGTGAAAGTTAGTTTCAATTGGACTACGCCAGAGTGTTGGGAAGTTTGATGTATGTCATGAATTGTACACGATCAGATATAGCTTGTGCTATCAGTAAACTAAGTGGATACATAAGTAATCCCAATCAAAATCATTGGTTGGCAATGAAGAGAGTTTTGGGATACTTAGATGACACTCAAAATTATGCGTTGCATTACAACAAATATCCAACAGTTCTTGAAGAATACATTGATGCAAATTTGATTACTAGTTCAACTTAGACAAAATCAATAAGTGGATACGTTTTCACTATTGGTGGAGGAGCAATATCTTGGAAATCATCCAAACAAACATGTATAGCTCACTCTATAATGGAGTTTGAATTCAGAGCCTTAGACAAGGAAGGTGAAGAAGTTGAATGACTCCGGAATTTCTTAGAAGATATTCCTTTTTGGACCAAACCAATAACCCATATATGTGTAACACCCCGTATCCGAAACAGACCAAAAATCAGCTTTTCAGAAAATTTACAGGTGCAATCGACGGTTACCATCGATGGATCGTATCCTGACCCACAGTTTGTGTTGCACATCCGTGGATTGAGTCTGAAACCTCCAAAACCTCAACCCTAAATTTTTTTAAAAAATATCAGACGATAGATGGACCTACGTCCGTAGTCTGTGTCTGTCAATCAACACCGCATTTACCCACTGTCTAACATTAACCACAATTTACCAGCACGAACCGTCATTTTATCTATGGTCTGTAGGTCTGACTGTAGGTGGAAATTAGCAGATAGTTAGGGGAAAATGCAGTTGGATCAACTTCAATTGATCATAAATCTTAGAAAAAAATGAATTAGGTGTACAATGACATACCAAAATATAGATAATTGAATTAGGTTTCCATATCCACCGACCTTGCTAAAATCAGAACTTCGAGTAAAGTGTTATGGACATTTTAGTAAAGGTCTGTTGAACACACCCAACCTACGAAACCCAAACGATCGACCGTCAGTCCATGTTGTAGTTTGGTCCAAAAGAAATTAAATCAGGGTTCTTTTTATGTTTTTCCACTTTGTTTCAACCCTAAGATACACCATTTTGACCTTAAATCATCAGATTTTAGTCAGTTTAAGCCTAGAAATATAACTAAAACTTACCTAAGTCAAATCATTAATCAAAACATATAAAATTAGAAGCAAGGGAGGAGAAAAAGGTCAAGAACCCTAGTTAAAGAACGCAACAAAGTTCCAGTAGATCCAGGCCCAAAATCTAAGTGTTTCTCCGTGAATTTCATCACCAGGCATGTGGGATTTCACTAGTGGGTTCCTTTCACCCATTGGGTCCCTAGTTTTCAACCAGATTCTTGATTCCCATATCATGATTAGACCTAAGGTTTCTAGAACTTCAATAGAATTTCATGATTTTATTTGTTATATGTTACGAATTAGATTATATTGTTACTACTCATATTATAGCATGAACTTCAAAACCCTAGCTATGTATTTTATTAGTTTATGAATTACACATGTTAGGCAAGATATTTCAGTTACTCACTTATACATCCCTTGGTTATTAATGTATCATTATCAGAATAAATGTTGCATTCTCAATTTGTACATTTAGTTTTGAGTGATCTAGTATTTTACAGAAATTCAGACATAGTCAGTTTACTACATAAATCAATTAGAGTATCATAATATCGAGTTGGAATAGGGTTTAAAGTACCCAATTATTCCTAGAACAACTATCCAAGTAGGTTGTAAGTCTCCACTGTGAGCAATCATTTTAGTAATCGCGACAGCATGCCTTTAATCCTCTAGCATGGTATATTGGGTCCTCTCGATGGGGTGTATACATCGGACTCCATATTTAGCTCATGTGGTAAATTTATCGGTTATTACTAGCTCCCACAGTTCAGTCAAACTCTCTTGCATTGACCATTTATCAGTATATTCAGTATTTAGTATTATCATGTTATTAATTGGTCAAGCATCCAGTTAGCTCATAATTAAGTATATCTTTTCAGATTATTATATTTGTTTTTTTGCTTGTTCAGGTATGTTTTATTTAAGATTTACTCTATCCTACATGCTCATTACCTTCAAGTACCGATGCATATGTGCGCTACATCTTCTCGTGATGTAGGTTCAGGTTCTCACCATCCAGATCTCGCTTGGATTGATTCTCGATCTCCAATTCAGCAGATTCACTGGTGTGTCCTTATTCTTTGAGGACAATAGTCATGAGTTCCATTTCAATCTTTGTCATTTAGTTTCAGCTTTGCTAGACTTAGTTGGGGCTTGTCCCAGTACTTCTAGTCAATAGACATAGCTAGTTTTCGCTTAGCATTGAGTTAATATTTTCTTTGTATTAAACTCATCAGTATTTCAAATATTTCAACTATAGTATATGGGTATTCCGCATCTTTTCAGTTTAAATTATGATTTAGCTTCCACATTCAGTTTATTATCTTTAGTATACGGTTAACGTGGGATCTCTTGTGGTCCTAGGTTCCGTGTCCGCATCTCGGGGGTAGCTCGGGGCATGACAAAACATGGTATCAGAACACTAGGTTCAAGAGTCCTAGGATGTCTGAAAAGCCGCACTAAGTAGAGTCCTTTTCATGAGAATGTCTGAAAAGCCGCACTAAGTAAAGCCACATCTAATGAGAGGGAGGCTACGAAGAGTTATAGGAAAAACTTCACTTTCTTGTTACTATTATTGTGCGTAAGATATGATGTTATTCCATTCTAGCTTGACGTTCTATGTTTTAGATCATTCTAACTTGACGTTCTACATTTGGAATCATTCTAACTTGAAGTTCTACATTTCATATCAAGAAGTCTTTGTTGTTGAGTTCAGAAATGTCATACAGATGTTGGCTTAGAGTATGACTAGCCAGAACAATCGGGTTCATGCTCATGTGAATGAAAATGGTGGATCAGCAGCAGCAAGGGTCTGCAAATTTGTTAAGATGAATCCACCCAAGTTCTTAGATGAGATCAAAAGGATCCCCAGAATTTCTTGGATGAGATCAAAAGGATCTTTGAGGTAATGCAAGTCACTGGGAGTGATCGGGTTGAGTTGGCATCATACCAGTTGAAGGATGTTTTTCATATCCGGTACACTCAGTGGAAAGAAAATAGGGATACAGATGCAACTCCTATTACTTGGGATTGCTTTAGTGAGACCTTTCTGGACAGGTTTTTCCCAATAGAGTTGAGAGAAGCAAAATCTCAAGAATTCATAAACTTAAGGCAAGGAAACATGAAGGTCAAAAAGTATTGCCTAAAATTTAACCAACTCTCCACGTATGCTCCTCACATGGTTGCTGACACCAGGGCTCAGATGAATAAGTTCTTGCATAGAGTGTCGGATTTGGTGAAAACTGATTGTAAAAATGCTATGATAGTAGAGTATATGAACATCTCTAGGCTTATGACTCATGCTCAGCAGGTAGAGGGTGATAAGCTTAGAGAACAGGCCAAGGAGAATAAGAAGGCTAGGACTGGAACCTATGACTATGCTCAGCAGATATTAGGTGGTGGAAGTCGCTCGTAGAGTCAGTAGAAGTTCACCTACATCCCCTTCGTCATCTAGTGTTCCATCCTCTAAGAACAGGTATGACCAGAAGGGTAGAGCACCAGGATCTATGTCTCATGGAAAAGTTTCAGGCTCCAATACTTACCCCACTTTCCCTAAGTGTGGTAAGAACCATTCAAGCGAGTATCTCGCAGGAAAATAAGGATGCTTTGGGTGCGGTCAGTCTAGTCACAGGTTGAGGGATTGTCCAACTAGACATGGTAAAGAAGGTGATAATGGTAGAGATAGTCTACAACTACATCAGCACCAGTAAGTCTCCCGACTTAGCAGGGTAACTCATCTGGTAAAGGTGGTGGTCAACGCCAGAACAGGTTATATGCTCTTAAGCCAAGCCAAGATTAGGAAGGTTCTCCTGATGTAGTCAGTGGTACGTTACAGGTATTTGACCATAATGTTTATGCATTGTTAGATTAATGTACCGTGTACGGTACTTTCAATGCTTTTCCTTAAGTTTAGTGTGTGTATAGGGCCTTTTTGTAGTAATTTTAATGTGTTTTTATCTGTGTTTTGTAGGAAAGTTGTCAAAAAGAGAAATGCAGAAAATTTGTGTAGAAATGACCCACGAAGCCATCGACGGACCGTCGTTTCATCGACGCACCATAGGTGGTGACTGTAAATTGAAGGTTCGAGCATCTGAAAGCAACTCAGGGAATTCTTACAAAGTGTGGGATACGAAAGGATCGACAATCCATCGATTGATCGACAGACCGTGCTGGCAAGTCGTCGATGTGATCAGAGACTGCCCCAGTACCCGGTGTTGGAGAAAAGCTAAGTATGGAATGACGATATACACCGATGGACCGTAAGTGCATCAACGGACCATGTTGTTGGTCAGTCGATTGGATCAGAGAAGGTGCGATTTGGATGCTTGAAGAAGATGCCAAGTGTGGACCGACAGAGGCAGTCGATGGTCCGTCGTTCCATCGACGGACCGTCAGTGGAGTCATCGATTGAAGACCCATTTGGGAACAAACTTTCCTTATTTTGGACTCCTTTTAATTTAGGACTTTGTTATTATAAAATGGATTAAAAAACTCGGTTTTGGGGTTAGACTTTTTATTATTTTTCATATTTAGTTCTTGGGAATTTATTTTGCAACTTGGGCAATTATATAAAATTTCCAAAATCAAGTTACAAGTGAATTTTGCTATTTCAAGTGTTATTTCTGGATTTTCTTCAAACTTGTCAAAGTAAGTACATGAATTATTGTTTAACAACCATGAATTGTGTATTCTTAGGCATGGGTAACCAAATCCACAACTAGGGTTGTGGGAACCATGGGTGATTAACTAGGTAAAACTAGCTAAATAACAATTCTAGAATAGATTCTTGCATGTATTGATAAATCTTTTATTTTTCAGTCTTTTCAACAAGTGCACACGTTAGAACTTTCCCAATTTCCACTTGACAAACAAAAGGGGGTAGTTAGTAGGAAAAGAATTATCAACACAAATTTAGTAGACACTATCTAATAGGCTAGTTTCTATTGGTGTGATGTAGTAACTAAGTCATACATCGAATATGATGCTTAATATGAGGTAAAAATAATGGTTAGTAAATTGTACACACGTAGCCAAACCAAGGTACGGGCTGAAACTCTCTAGGCGCCAAACCAAGGAATTAAAGATACCTAACTTATCACTTTGCATGCAAGACACAAAGAATTGTTATAGCTAGGATTATCACGTTATGAACATATGGGGAACACTTACACATTAATTTTTCTCATCAGTTGATAAACACCAAAGTTTTAATCTTGTCACTTTTTTTACTTAGAAATAATTCAACACTTTTGTTTCACAAAATCCCCTTTTTATTAACTGTTTTAGAAAAGGACTTGACTAAATAGACGTAATTGCATATTAAAGTTAAGTCTAAATTATTTTCCTCGTGGGATCGAACCCAACCTAATAATTGTGTTCTTTATTTGATATGAACGCTTATACTTCTTTAGGGAAGTCTAATTTGAGTGTATCGTAGATCCAGGGGATACTCTTTGTTTTGTAACTCCTTACATAGCAGTCCAATTTTAGTTTTAGTCCATAAACTATCTCAGAAACTTTCTCAGTCTCTACTCCAATTAGTGACCCAGTTATAGCTAGACAGGTATATAGAAATAGCCCTATCACAGTATCTCATAAAGTCACCTTAGTAGATCTTGTAGAGTTAGACATGGTTGACTTCGATTTCATTTTAGGCATGGATTGATTACATTCATGTTACGCCTCACTCGATTGTAAAACTAGTATTGTTCGTTTTCAGTTTCCAGACGAACCAATCTTAGAATGGAAGGTAGTATCTTAGTGTTTATGGTTCGATTCATTTGTTACCATAAGGGTAGAAATAACATCTCTAAGGGTTATCTCTATCATCTAGTTCAGTTTAAGGATTCTAGCTCTGAGACCCCAACTCTTGAGTTAGTTCTCGTAGTCAGTGAGTTTCCTGAAGTGTTTCCGAAAGATCTTCCCAGAGTCCTTCCCGAAAGGGAAATCAACATTGGAATTGATCTCCTTCAAGATACCCAACCTATTTATATTCCTCCTTACAGAATGGATCTAACATAGCTTAACAAATTGAAAGAGGAGTTGAAAGACCTTCGAGATAAAGGTTTCATCAGACATAGTATTTCACCAAGGGATGCACCAGTGTTGTTCGTAAAGAAGAAAGATGGTTCTCTCAGAATATGCATTGACTATATATAGTTGAACAAGGTCACAATCAAGAATAATTATCCCATCCCTAGGATTGGTGACCTTTTTTACCAACTTCAGGGTGCTAGCCATTTTTTAAAGATAAACCTCAAATCGGGTATCATCAGCTTAGAGTCAGAGATTGTGACATTTAAAAAATAGCCTTCAGGACTTGGGCTAGTCATTATGAATTTGTAGTTATGTCGTTTGGACTAACCAATACTCCTGCAGCTTTCATGGATTTGATGAACAGAGTGTTCAAACAATACTTAGACTTGTTCATTATCATCTTTATTGATGATATCCTCATTTGCTATAGGAATGAATAAGAACATGTGAGTCATATGATATTTGTTCTGCGTACTGTCAAGGATCGCCAGTTATTCGCTAAGTTTAGCAAATGTGAGTTATGGTTGCAATATATTGCTTTCCTTGGTCACATTGTATCGAACGAAGGAGTCAGAGTAGATTCTCATAAGCTAGAAGGAGTGAAACAATGGCCCAGACCTACCTCTGCTACAGATATCAGAAGTTTCTTAGGCCTAGTTCGTAGAAGGATTTTCATCCATAACTTGACCATTGACTAGGTTAACTCAGAATATGGTCATGTTTTAATGTTCAGATGATTGTGAGAAAAGCTTTGCAGAAGTGAAAACTAGGTTGACTACAGCTCCTATTTTGACTCTACCAGATGGTTATGTGAAATATTGTCACGCAGCAAGAGTTGGCCCAGGTTGTGTGTTAATGCAGCGAGATAAGGTTATAGTGTATACCTTTAGAAATCTTAAGGTGTATGAGAAGAACTATCCAACTCTAGACCTCGAGCTTGCAGCAGTGGTATTTGCACTCAAGATCTAGAGACACTACGTGTACGGTGTTCATGTAGATGTTTTCACTGACCATAAGAGTATTTAGTATGTGTTCACCCGAAAGAGTTGAATCTTCGCAAGAGGATATGGCTTGAGTTCCTTAAGGATTATGATATGAGTGTGCATTATCATCCAGGTAAACCGAATGTAGTAGAAGATGCTCGTAGCAGATTATCTATGGGTAGTGTAGCCATGTTAAGGAAGAAAGGAATGAGCTACTGAAAAATGTTCATAAGCTTGCTCGTTTGGGAGTTTGCCTTATGATCATATCACATAGTGGTGTAACAGTTTAGAATGGGGCAAAATCTTCTTTGGTAGTGGAGGTTAAGGAAAATTAAGACAATGATCCAATCTTGCTTGAACTTAAGGGTGTAGTCCATAATAACAGAGTGGAGGTTTTCTCCCAAGAGGAAGATGTTGTACTTCGCTACAGGACAGATTGTGTATTCCTGATGTGGACGAGTTTAGAAAGTGTATCATTGCAGAAGCACATACCTCTAGATATTCAATTCATCCAGGTGCCACTAAGATGTACCATGATCTGCGGGAAGTCTATTTGTGGAATGGCATGAAGAGGAATATAGCTGATTTTGTTAGTAAGTTCCCCAATTGCCAACAAGTTAAGGTAGAACATCAAAAACTAGGAGGTATGACTCAAGAGATTGATGTTACTATTTGGAAGTGGGATGTGATCAATATGGATTTGATCACATGGTTACCTCGTACTCGCAGACAACATGACTCCATTTGGGTGATAGTTGAAAGGATGAGTAAGTCTTCTCGCTTTTTGGCGATCAAGACTACATATTTAGCAGAGGACTACGAAAAGCTTTACATTAATGATTTTGTGAGGTTACATGGGATTCCTTTGTCTATCATCTCAGATAGAGGTCCGTAGTTTACCTCTCATTTCTAGAAGTAATTTCAGAAAGGTTTTCATACTCAAATTAACCTTAGCACATCATTTAATCCGCAGACAGATGGAAAGGCAGAGCGTACAATTCAATCCCTAGAGGATATGTTTAGAGCTTGTGTGATCGATTTCAAGGGTAGTTCAGATGATCACCTTCCTCTGATTGAGTTCGCCTACAACAATAGCTATCATTCCAGCATTCAGATTGCCCCTTATGAATCTTTGTATGGGAGTAGACGTAGATTCCCGTTGGTTAGTTTGATGTAGGTGAAACAGATTTGATAAGTCCAGATTCAGTCCTTTATTGTATGGAGAAAGTGCAACTGATTAGAGAGAGACTTAAGACAACTCAAAGTCATCTGAAATCTTATGCAGATGTAAGGAGAAGGGAAGTAGAGTTCCAAGTTGATGCTTGGATTTTTCTGAAAGTGTCATATATGAAAGGGGTGATGAGATTTGAAAAAAAAGGGAAGTTCGGTCGTAGATATGCAGTCCCTTACAATATCTTGAAAAGTATCGGCGAGGTGGCATATGAGTTAGAGTTGCCAGCAGACTTAGCAGCACCTCATCCGGTCTTCTACATCGCGCTCTTGAGAAAGTGTGTGGGTGATCCAGCCTCTATAGTCCCATTAGAAAGTGTGGAGGTGTGATAGTCTTTCTTATGAGGATGTACCAGTTGAGATTCTTGACCGTCAGGTTTGAAGGTTGAAAAAAAAGAATTTGCTTCAGTCAAGGTTTTGTGTAGGAGTCAATCCATAGAAGGAGCTACTTGTGAAGCAGAAACAGCTATGAAAGCCAAGTATCCTCACCTCTTTCCTTCCTATTCCACTCTAGCTTGAGGTAGTAGTTCCTATTCAGTTTTTCCGTCATTCATGCGTGAACATAGTCTTAGAATCATGTCCCCTCAGGTTATACTTACACTTTAAGCGTATTCGTATGTTCTCGGAACTCAATTTCAGTCAGAAACTCAGTTCTTAGTGTTTAGTAGTAGTGATTGCAGCTCTCTCCCTCTATTTGAGCTAGTTTAGTCTTCATTCGAGGAAGAATGTTCCCAAGAGGGAGATAATATAACACCCTGCATCCAAAACAAACCAAAAATCAGCTTTTCATAAAATCTACAGGTGCAACCGATGGTTACCATCAATGTACCATAGCCTAACCCACGATCCTTCCTGCACATGCATCGATTGAGTCTGAAACCCCCAAAAACATAGCATAGAAAAATTTTACTTAGTGTCGAATGACGGACGGACTTATGGTCAGACTACAGTTCATAGTCTATGTCCGCCGATCAATACCCCATTTACCCACTCTCTGACAAGAACCATGTTTGACCAGAACGGACCGTCGTTTCGATCTACGGTCTGTAGGTCTGACCATAGGTGGAAATTAGCAGATAGTTAGGGGGAATAAACAGTTGGGTCAACTTCAATTGATAATAACTCTTAGCAAAAAATGCATTAAATGTCCCATGATATAACAAAAGATAGATAATTTACTAAGCTTTCCATATAAATCGACCTTGCTTAAATCAAACCTTTGAGTAAAATGTGATGCTCGTTTTAGTAAAGGCCTGTCGAACAGACCCAACCTACAAACCCAAACGACGGACTATCGGTTGAACGACGAACCGTCAGTCCAGGTCATCGTTTGGTCCAACAACAATTAACTCAGGAGTTTTTTTCTCTTCCCACTTCGTTTAAACCATAAGATACATCGCTTTCACCCTAAATAATCAGATTTTAGTCAGTTTAACCCTAGAAACATAACTAAAACTTACCTAAGTCGAATCATCAATCAAAAGTTAGAAAATTAGAAGCAAGAAAGGAGAAAAAGATCAAGAACCCTAGTTCAAGAATGCAACAAGGTTCCAGCAGTTCCAGCCCCAAAATCTAAGTGTTTCTCCGTGAATTTCATCATCAGGTATGTGGGATTTCACTTGTGGGTTCGTTTCACCCATTGATCCCTAGTTTTTAGTTAGATTATTGATTCCCATAACATTATTAAACCTAGGGTTTTAATAGAACTTCATGAATTTAATAGTTGTATGTTGCAAATCAGATTATCATGTTATTACTGAGATTATTGCATGAATTTTAGAACCCTAACTATGTATTTCATTAGTTCTTGAAATGCACATGTTAGGTCAGATATTTCAGTTATTCAGTTATACATGTCTCACTTATTATTGCATCATTATTAGATTAAATGTTGCATTCTCAGTTTGCATGTTCAGTTTTGAGATATTCAATATTTTACAGAAATTCAGACATTCTCAGTTAACTACATAAAGCAATGGGAGTAGCATAATACCGAGTTGGAAATTGGTTCAGCGTACCCAGTTAGTCCCAAAACTAATAGCCTAGTAGGTTGTACGTCCCCTCTTTGGGCAATAAGTTTAGTGATCATGCCAGCATGTCTTTATACCTCTTGCAGGGTATATTGGGTCCTCTCGATGGGGCGTATATATCGGACTTCAAATTTAGTTCATGTGGTTTTATTATAGGTTATTAGTAGCTCCCACAGTTAAGTCAGACTTTCTTACATTGACCATTTTTCAGTATATTTAGTATTCAGTTTCAGAATGTTATACATTGGTCAATGCATCCAGTTAGCTCAGAATTCAGTATATCATTTTAAGATTATTATATTTGCTTTTATTCTTGTTCAGTTATGTTTTATTTCAACTTTACTCTATCTTATATGCTCAGTACCCTTAAGTACTGACGCATACGTGTGCTACGTCTTCTCATGATGTAGGTTTAGGTTCTCAGTACCCGGATCACGCTTAGATCAATTCCCCATATCCAGTTCAGCAGATTCAGTGGTAAGTCCTCATTCTCCGAGGACAATAGTCATGAGTTTCATTTCAATCTTTTAGTCATGTAATTCCACTTAGCTGGGGCTTCTCCCAGTATTTTTAGTCAATTAGAAGCTTATTTCAGACATAGTTAGTTTCAGCTTAGCATTGAGTTAATATTTTCTTTGTATTAAACTCATTAGAATTTCAAATATTTCAACTATAGTATATGGGATGTCTTTTCAGTTTAAATTATGATTTCGCTTCCATGTTTAGTTTATTTTATTTTGTATGCTCATGATCATGCCAGTAGCATTAGCTTGGGATCACTTGTGGTCCTAGGTTTTGTGTAAGTTTCTCAAGGATATCTCGGGGTTTGACAATATGCAGACAGTGTGATAGTCAAGATGCAATAGGGAGGGCTGGAAGTGTTATGTATAATGGAAAGTGTTGCCACATAAGACGAAGGCATAACTCTGTTAGACAACTAATCTCTAGTAGAATTATCACAATTGACTATGTAAAGTCAAAGGATAATGTGTCGGATCCACTTACAAAAGGACTAACTAGAAAGGGAGTTGAGAAATCATCGATGGGAGTCGGAGTATTGCCAAAAATAAGTCATCGTGGTGGTAACTCTACCTAGAAGACTGGAGATCCCAGAATCTAGGTTCAAGGATATAAAACAAAGTCATTAATGATGGTTCAACATTGTCAAAAGTTATTTTTTGGTTCATTCTCATAATGAGACAATGTTCAATAACAAGGATAAAGGCATAAGGAATTTTTAATAGTTTCTACGTTTGATACAGGGTATATCAAATCATATCTATGGGATGACATATTTAGAAACCACCTATGTGAGTGTGAAGTGTAAGTCGCTTCAACTAGAATATGGTAAGGCCAATTCTCTAAGCACTTACTAACCGAGATGTGTTCAAGGCTGAAACGAACAAAACAATAAGAACTAAGAACAATTCAAGGGTTAATTGTGTGACTTATGTTGTATAGGTATGCACCAAAGGTCGACAATTCAAAGATATCAAATCTACCAATTGACCGAGTATATCCGATATATGTTCACTACAAAAAGTTTAAAGGAAAATCTACTTATACAGATGTAATTAACCCTTACTTAAAAGACATCCAAATTTTCATGTATATGTTTTTACAATAGTCATTCCCCATTCATGTGGGGGATTGTTTGGTTTAGTAAAATGTGAATAGGAAAAATAGAAGAGAAAAATAAAAAACAGGGAACAAATTTGGATGGAAAATCAAAAGTCATTTGCAAAGTGCAAATGAAAAGTCATTTCTCCTATATCGGTAAAATAAAGGAAATTGTTGTCTTTATATTAGTAAACACATACTATACTTCTTAAAGGGTTAAGAAAAATGTTCCCCCTCGCACCACCGTCGCTCGCTCGCTCAGCCTTGGCTTCGGATTTGGATTTTAATTTTGCAAAAGATGTGATTGATTGATAAATTTTTTGGACAAAATATATTTAATCAATTCTATTATTCAAATTTTTCTCCTATAAATTAATTCAAAATGTTAGTTAAATAACATAATTAATTTTGCCGCAACAGAATTTATCCAAAATTCACGTACAATAATAATAACTATCTGATTTCAAAAAAGTCGTTATTTTTCCCAAAAGACACTCCTTTAAGAAAAGTTGTTATTTTTTTTTAAAAGACACAACCTTCTAGAAAACACGAGTTTGAACAGATGAGTCTGAACAGAGACGTTTCTTGCTAAAAATGGATATAACATGGAAGTCAATTTTCGTTTTCAAACACTAAAAATTTTTTTCCTTCTCCCTACATACATTTTCTCTTATAAACAAACTAGTCGATCGATTAAGTGTGTGTGTGTGTGTGATAGTTTTTGTTCTTACGTTCGTTGAAGTTATTGAAGTTTGAGGTACCGCTACTTCTTTAACTAGTTAATCCATTTTATCTTGGGAGAAATTAATCCATAACCTCGGATACTGTGAGGGGATTAAATTTCTTAAGGTGAAAGAGTAGTTTCTGTGGACTCAGATTATTTTTTATGTCTATTTCATCTTCTTTCTGTGTTTGTAATTTTTACTAACCCTAATACAGGTCGTAAAAATGTTATGCTTTAGAATTTCCCTTACATGCTCATAATTACATGTATTGAGCCATTTGGCCTGCATCTTTTCATGATGAAGACACGAGTATTCAGGATTATCAAGAGGAGCTTCTGATACAGCGAGAGTTCAAATTAGTTATGGTGAGCCTCCTTGCTTTCATCTTATTTTATTTACTTTTCAATTTAGTCAGTATGTCGTGGATCTTGTCCTGACTTCCATCTTTATCAGTTAGATGTTTCATACTAGTAAATGGGTTGCGCTTCCCCAGGTTAGAATATTATTCTTTAAAATTTATTAGAATAATACTTTTCTTGTATTTTCATATTATAGATTTTTATATAAATCTGTT
>JAKWIY010000118.1:0-45380 GCA_027704805.1 Solanum corneliomulleri | reverse complement strand
CAGATCAAGACATATTAGTTATTTTACACTCCATTTCTTCATTTTAGTTTAGGGAAAACTTTCCTTAAACAACATAGACCATAAGAGCTAAGTATGGAATCCGCTGTTATAAAACCTTCGACCGATGTAAGGTGGTCTATCTTCCAAAGTAAAACCAATCATAAATGTTGGTTTCTAGCTGGATCAACTAGCTAGTCATCCTATGGGAAGAACATAAATCAAGAACTAAGAGATAGTACATTCCCTCTTCATACAACTTTTTAATTAGGGCCTCCTCTCATAGGAATCTATTGTATGATATTCCTCTAGGGAAGTCAACATCTCATGTAGACCTATAGGGTGAATCTTCCTCTTTGGGAAGTCATCACCTCCCATTGTCGATCCAATAAGTTATTATCTAAGTACCTTTATTAAAATTTATTTAAGTCTTTAGTATCAATCATAACATAGTTTAGGTCATAGGGTCTAGCCCTTGTATAATTATCATCACGTAGCTGAATAAGAATTGCGAAAATAGAGTCCTTTCATCACAATCCATATAATTGAAGATAGCATATTAGCATTTCAAATCCTAATAAGGCTCCTTGATATTCATAATCATCCATATACCACATAGACCTTCATCAACCTCAGAACATATTCAAGAAATTTTAATTCAACATCATACCATCTTATAAATCGTAACCCTACCAAGTCTCCTTCATAGTTAATCATTTAGGACTTACCATAAACATTAATGAAATCCAACATAAATTTACCACATCATAATCCAATAATCAACATGATAACAAGAATAGAAGATATCACTACACCGTAATTCAATACTAAATCAAAGCTTAAGACAATATACTTAGGCCAATTCCCTTAACCTAGGTCACTTCTCAAGTACTATTATGAAAGGATACAAATCATCCTAATTTTTTCATGGTTAGTGTTAAAACATCATCAAATTGTTATACAACCAGTAATCAAGACAATTGAATCAATTCGAACCTAATTTACATCAAGATCAAACCTAGGGTTAAGGGTTAAAAATCATATTCTTCTAATTTGATCAAAACATCACAAATTATCATAATCAAGTTAAAATACATGTTAATATAATCATTATATACTAATACAGCATAAACGACTTAGTTCATAATATCAAAATCGTAATTTGATAAAGCCCACTTTAAAACCCAACTTTTAGAAATACTTTGAAGGAGCCCTTTGAGGAATGAATTCTGAAAGGTGAATTAGATCCCATTCTAAAGGTTTGATGAAGAATTTTTTTGGTGACATATTCCCTTTTAAGACCCCAAGAACTCCCCCTAGCTTTTCTTCAATGGCGTCTTCAAATTGAGAGAGAAAGAAGCAAAAAAGAAGAGAGTTTATTTTGTGAGTTATGCAGAAACTTTGTGTAACGCCCCAAAACGAACTAAGGTGGACTAGATCCTAGTAATTGTTTCTTGAGTGTAACTTATGATAATATGATTTAATCTAATTTTTATCGGTAGAGTATGATGGTTTTTTAAGTTTGGAGTTCAATAAACCAAGAATATACATAACGTTCAGAAGGTGTTCCTTAGAATGTACTTGTGCGTCTTGATGTGTTTGGATTAGTCTTACTTGTTCGTTATCCTTGAAACTGAGGTGGGATTATCCTAAAACCTAGATATCTTAGTTTAGCGGTTTAAACTCTGGTCAATACCCCACCTAGGACCTACAAGGTGCCCTAGATGAAGAGCCAAAAACATGGGAAAAACTACCAAAAAGCAGTGGCCATCGATGACTCTAAGAACGGTTCGTCGACCTAGAGAGTCAATTGTACCAGAATTTTTTGGTTTCAAGGCTCAATTTTGGAGCTATGTATCAACCCAGAATACCCTACAAACGTTCTGTTGGTAAAGGGCTCGTTTGTGAGGGCCTGAAAGTCTGTTTAGTGGCTGCCTTGTCTTGGGGTGTTTGGTAAATTCACCCAAAGTCTTTAAGAACCTATAAGGATATTTTTAGTGCTTTTAAGTTATATTAAATTATCTTTAAACCCTAAACCTATACAATACGTTTAACCTCAAAAAATTTAAACTTTCTCTCTAAGGACAAACTCTCTAAAAGTCAGCATTGAAGCGAAGAATCAAGGATGGAAAGAAGGTATGATTTGGGTGTGAAACTTCACTAAAATTATTGGTTTTAATTCTATTTAATATATTTAATTTATACTTGAATACCCTTCAATTGAAGGAGTCGTTTCCATAATATTTCCCAAAGGGTTTTCAGATTCAAAATTCTTCTATCTTGGATTTTAAGCATGGGTCTTCTTGTAAGAATTTTCTAATGTTTTAAATGTGTTTATTATTGTATGAATTGATGATTTTAATATTTAAAGCCTGCTGAACTTACATTTATGCATATTTCAACTTTAAGATTGGGAAATGGGTTATATGAGCATATGTTGGGTAATGTATGAACTTTTGTTTGCTTGTGTGAACAAGTTGATTAAGAAGATTCTCTAGGAGTCTTATTTTGATTAAATTTTTATAACATTCTCATACGCTATTATAGCTTTGTTATAATGGCAAGTTGCTTACAATGTATAGTTTTCATTATAAATGTTTTTAGAGGTATGGTCCACCTTCTTGGTGGCGGTGTTTACTTGATAAATTTTATGTTATTTAGTATCGATTGTTAATGTGGTTTTGAAGGTCTAATATATGAAATATATTAACATTGAATATGAATCTTGTCTTAGGTTTTGTGAAATTGAATAGCATGTTTGAATCGTATTATGTCTAAGATAAGTACATGAATATTTAAAGTATATAAGGTGTGTGAATTGATTAATGAAGGTATAAAGCATGTGTAGAAGTTAATAAGAATGAAATGATGTTTATATCAAAGGTGTTCTCATATGTACACAGACACTCACCCTTAAAAGATTATATAATACTAAGTTGAGAAAAAAGGAGTATTGGGGTGGACACTCTTCGTGAGTTGAGATAATGTGTCTAGTAGCAATCCTATTATTCCTAATGATCTTTCCAAGATAGGTTGGAGAATGAATTCACTTTATGATTGGAGATGTGGTGTTCACTAGATTTCCTTAACCTATAGGTTTGAATGTTGAGAAACCTGTGGGGAGTAATGCATAAAATAAAGAGGATATGAAGGAAATGTGGATTACACTTAGTAAGTTGAGATGTTGTATTTCCGAACTACCTTTTTATATGAGTACTCCTCATTAGTAGAGAATGAGTTAATCACTAGCAATCTCCTTTTACATTGATTATGTGTCCCAATAGGTGTACCTATTGGGAAAGACATGTAAAAGCTAAGAAGCATGACCTTACTTTAGGAAAGTTAAGATCCCTCATATGATAAAGGTTAATATCGGGATTCCATGTATATTTCTCATGGTCTATGTCAGTTCAGCTAATCCCCCACAAACAATTAATTGAACTAAGTCTTCTAAAAGAACGTACTAACTTAGGGTAGGTTGTGGTACGGGTTGTAATCTACTCATTGCACTAGGTATGACCTATCAAAATGAAAGACTTTGTGGCAAACCCTCTAAAAAATGTACTACTTAGGATAGGTGGTGGAATGGGACGCTATCTATTCATTACACTTAATAGGCATTCCGAAAGGGAAAACATTTGTGGTTTGTTGGGTGTCTTTTAATGTCTTGCCATTGATTTAGGGGCTTGTTTATCCCGAGTTGAGTAAGGCGAAAGGGGTAGTCTTGAGGGTTTCTTTGGGGTTTATTGGAATTTGCACCACCTTATAGACATGTAATCATAAATTTATATTTCAATCTTGTAAGAGAATCCTATTTATTGTGTTCTCATAAATAAGAGTCTCAACCTTTATTTGAGGCTTGGATTCGGACTTGAATAATTTTTGGATGTTATGGCGATTTTGATATGATGATTTGATTATTAATTGGACGAGGTTTTATTTGTAATTGTTGTGTAGTGGGTTGGATTATAATTTTTATTAATAAATTAAATTATAACAAAAATTGAACACCAAATATTTTAAAAATTATTTATTAAGTTCAATTTTGAAATAGTTAAATAAGTGGTCAATTTTGAACAATAGGTGGATGACAAGGGAATTTTGGAGCCTATGGGCGGATGAAAGGGCATTTTTGAGCCAATAGGTGGATGAAGGGTAATTTTGTATCATTTTGAATATTTCAAGGGTATTTTAGGCCTTTTTCCGTTTATGTATTTCATTATATTAGATTTTTATGGTCTATGAACCTAGACTCTTGTTATTCTTGTTGTCATAGATGGTTTTTACAAAAATGTGTTAGACGTTTTATAAACTTACTTCTGCATTATGTTTTTGAATAAAAAGTTTAAATTCCACTATACTTTTTTTATATATGCAATGAATGATGTATAAGGGCTTGTACTAGGCCTTTGAGAGGTCAAGTACGCCGTGTGACGATTCATGAATGCCCTAACTTCTAGGGTGTTCCTGCGGGTCGTGACGAACTTGATATCAGAGCATATGGTTATGATATGGTCTTAGGATGTTTCAAATTCACATATAGTAAAGTGTCATTTATCTATGTGAGTTCGCGACACATCTATGAGTAGAACGACACACAATGCTTAGGAAAGTTTTACTTCTTCATTCTTCAAGTTGTGCCATAGATCTATAATCTCTCTCTCTTATCCCTTATTTGATGGTCTTTAGGATGTTTCTATTAGAAGGGTTATGCTACAAGGAGTGGGGAAAAAAGTTAGGCTTAAAATCCAATTATGGCAATGTGACTTTATAGATTTATAGAGTTGGGAAGATGGGTTGTGATGTTTTTTTAGTATTAACGGATTGATATATGGTTAGGTTGAGGTTGGTAGAAGGCCATGATGTGTTTTGAGGTACTTTGAGAGAATTGGTGAAATAGGGTGTTTGAGTACTACCTAGAAGAGGTAAGTGAATAGACTTCTCCAAGGTTCATAGAAGTGTAATTTACCATGGTTTAAGAGTCACCTTGGGTGAAGGATGTGAAATCTTAGTGATGTTTAGAAATGAAATTGAATAGTCTTGCTCCAAATAGGGGAATAAGGTTGTTATGTATCCTTGATGTGCACGGTCTACGGTTAGAAGAAGAGAAGTAAAGCATGTTGCTCTTAATGGTATAGTTTATGAGCCTCAAAAGAGGGATATGTCTATCCTATCCATTCGAAGGTTGATCAAGAATGATCTCCTTGAGTCCCTCTCCGGTATATGTTTCTTTACTAACTTATAAAAATATTCAGAATTTCCTGTGACTATAAATTGTCTTGTGATTTTGTTGTTTCCTAAATATGAGGAAATTATGTTAGAAATAAGCGTAACTTATTCCAAAGTAGGGGATAAGGAGCCTTTTTATGAGAACTTTATATGGTAATGTGTATTTATGTTTAGCTTGGAATTGAATTTTTTCCATGATATGGGTATGTGCATTTAGGTAAAATGCATCTACGATGGACTGCTAGTCTAGAATAGGTCTTTTAAAGAGGTGTTTAATAGGGTTTCATTCGAGGACGAATGTTCCCATGGGGGAGTATTGTTACACTCTCAAAATTACCTACGTTGACACCTTTGTCATGATTTTTTAAGGTCCTAAAATGATCAAATATGTCACATCCGGAGAGTAACCTGCAGATGTAGCTGACAGACAAGCCCTTAATATTCGTCATAACATATCATAGGCTAAAAATTTAGGAAAATAAAAAAATATCCATATACTATATGAAATATATTTTGACTTTTGGCTTACCATATATTGGGTATAAATAGACCTCTCACATAGAAGCTTACTTAGGCTTCAGTTTATATAACAAGATCACCATACATACAATAGTCTAATAAAACTGTCTCACATAAAAACCATCTAATGACTACGAATCTTCCACTTAGCCAATATAATATAAATGTGCCATATAGGCCATACTATAATAGTATTTGAATGATAAAAGTAATAAAAGTGTATCTCTTAGACAACAACAATTTTCATGGCTTGAGTATTGAAAAGAGAGTTTCCCCAAACATTAAGACTTACGAACACATTGTGAAAAAGTTTTAAGCTTCTTCAATCGACCTTCTTCAGATTCATGACCAGACCCTACATTTTCTAGAAATATAGAGGATATTTGTTAGTACACCATTAGCACGAAGTATGGGTATATGCACATAAAACATTTAATGAATGCATGAAAAAGTGCATTTCTCTTGAAATCATTCTAAGTCATTTGAAAACCATTAATGCACATACAATAGAGCATATACAAGATAAGGATCACACAACATAAAGCATGATCAGAACCAAAGACACATTATCATAGAGTCATATTAACATTTCATTTTCAATATTTCATATTAACATAACATACATTACTCATGAATATTGAAATCCCAAGCCTACAAGTGCAATGCTCATGTTAAGCCCTCATAATAAGGTAAACAAGATATGAGACCATATGTAATGCTATAATTCATACTACTCATATCATAACTATTCATCAACACATATAGAAATATAGACAAACTCATGTTCATCAACATAAAAATATTATATATTATAAGGATAATACATTTTATGTTCATAGAACATTAGAACAATCTCTTAAGACTTCCCTTAGACTCAACTTGTGCAATGTCTAGGAATAGTCCCATACCTGTACCTATTCTACGTAGACTCTGCAAGTCACCCTGGTCAACGTACATATACTTTAGTCTTTCACTATTGTTGAAGGAAAAATTGTCTTACCCTATATTAGACCATGTGAACTAAACATTGAAATTTGTGTCATGAAACCCCGCCCTGAAAGAAGATGGTCTGCATTCCAACGTACTACAAAAAAATGAACATATGTTTCTAAGTAGATCGACTAGCTAGTACCTCTATGGTGAGAACATAATTAAGGAACTAGGAGATATATTAGAGACCCATAATTCCATATTGCATGGTAGCGTCTATCTCATGAGAGCCATTGAGAACCTACGCTTCAACTTGCGAAGGGACACCTCTCATACCTAGTTCACTCAGTGCTAAGCTGAAGTCACTTTTTTAATTTCCTTTACGGTAATATTAATCATAAATCTTATCGTAGGTTAATGGAGAATAATTCCTTGTATAAACATGATCATTATCTCATTAGGTTTAGGAAGACAATTTCGTTTCAACACAACCCTTCATTTGTGACATTAACATATCATAATCATATTGTGTAAGGCAAACAAGAGAAACATCATCAATTTTGCATTATCATACCCTTACAATGATCCCACATTTAACATATTTGTATCACATTATATATTCATAGCAATATCATACATACATCAATTGCATTACAAACATCAAATATAGGTCAACATAAACATAAAAGAGCAATTATACCTTTAGAAGACTTAGCTATTGCTTCCAAGAATCTTCTTCAAGAGCTTACGCTCAAGTCACCACAATCATGGAAAAATATAGTGAAATTGACAATAATATAACAAATCGTATGCACTCTAGTCATACACACGACCATTTCATTGGTAGTGTTGAGAGAAAGAGGTTAATTTATAAGTTCATTCAAGCAATAGTTCCAATCCCAATATTTCATGACATTAATGACCGATATAACATAATGAAATCCATTATTTCTGGAAACAAAATTTTTTCTAACAAAATCCAATAATTCCATATCAATTACCCAACAATACACACTCACATAGCAATAGAAAATCATAGTTTATCACAATCAGTCATAAATTTCGAGTTAGGAGGAAAAACCATTGGTAGAGTAAAAGCCCTAGGAATTTGAATTGTTTAGAAATCACTCTGAATGTAACTATTGGGGATAGGAATCCCAAGAAATAAGAACCCATACCTTGTTGACGATTCAATCCACTAATCTTGAGAAGAAAAATTGAAAACTTGACCATCTTCTCCAAGCATCCAATTGTCTTCAATGTTGGTTCAGTAGAGAGTTAGAGAGAGATGAGAGTGATTTGGTGAATATGATTTCATGTTCATTAAAGTGGGTTAATAATGAACTAACAAAAGTATATACTAGCCTCTAAATTACCAAAAATATCCCTCACATAACTGAGTCTTTTTGTGAAGTTAAATTGATTTAAAAACAACGCTGATGAATTTGGGCAGTGGCTGCGCGTCGTGTGAGGAATTTCAATTCTTTTTTCAGAAATTTTGCTCAAGGCAGAGAGCCTCGTGAAGGCCCCGCGTGCAAGAAATTATTTTGCCTTCCTTGTGCTTGTTGCACGATGCATGTCTGGCTCCATATCTTCGTTGTTGCAAAATTCCTTGGCAGCTTGCTCGCCAATGTTTGGTTCCTCCTCAAGGACCCTTCTATTTGTCATTGGGGAGTCTTTACAAGACGTTTGGACCCTTTATACTATATTTTACCAATTTATAGTATTCATACAAGTTTTAGAGTTAATTTTAAACTCCCAAACTTTCACCAAACATAGAGACGTCAACTAGTACGTCAAGGTCTTCCTTTTTCAGTTTGGCTCTAACCTTTTCTAATCGAGTTTAATACATTGATATATGTCTTGAAACATCATTTTAAACATTATTTTAATGGGCGATGCTCTAGTTTAAGTCATGGAACATCAGGAGTATTTAAAAATATGATGTTAATAGTCAGTATATAGAGTTTAACAGAGTAGGGAGGTGAAACATGCAAGAACATCCAATGACGTTTGAAAATTAGCCTTGAGACGTGCTATTGAATATTAGTATATTTCATGAGGTTTTATGTGGTGTTTGAAACTCAAATTTGTAGGAAAGGTTCCTTACGTCAAGATGCATGTATTTATGGTGGGAACGTCGAGTTAAAACTCCCCAAGAACCAATTTAAGGTTCTTTGAAGAGGACCCAACGTGTGAGAAATATTGTCAAAAACAAGTCCCAACAAATGAGGGATATCAACCGACCGTAGGTCGATCGATGCCCCATCAATGGGGGTCGTTGTTTGAAACTTAGTTTCTTGAGCTTAAGACCCAAATGTGGAATGTCTTACAAAGACTACAGTTTCTAGTACAACCCATCGTCTAGTTTGTTGATTGTCCTGCAACTTTCTCGCAGTTCATTGTTAAGTTTAATTGGGAAACTTATTTCATGTCCAACGAAATATATGGGCGGTTATTTTAGTTATTATTGGTTAGTTTATTAGTATTAAAACAATAAAAAAACTCCTTTATACTATAGACTCCAAATCAAAACCACTCTCTCACATTAGACCTCTCAAGAACACCATAGAAAAAAAAGAATTTAGGGACAACAACTTAGGACGAATTCACGAAGGGTTAAATATAGGATTAAGGCATTATTCGAATGTATGTGAAGAGTATTCATCCATGGATTCTTCCATTAATGGATACCCCCAACTTTTCCTCATGGGGAATCTAAAGAATCCCATTTCTAGAGAGGTTTGTGATTGCATTGAGGGTAAGTTTTGATTTTGATCCCAATCTAGTGGATATCATTCAATGATGTTCATATAATTATTATGTGTTGTTTTCATTAAGTTTTCATGGTATATCATTATAATTGATATTGAAGGTTATCATGGTGATTTTAGTCCATTAGAGCCTATATGAAGGTTATAAGTTGACTTTCTTCATTCAATTCTATTCTATATTATCTAATCATGCATAAATGACCTAGATATGAATTTTATGAGGTCTAATTTTTTGAATAAGATCGTGACATGTAATGTATGAATTGGACCTATGTGGTCAAGTATGATTAGAATTACCTTCTAATTAGCTAATTGAATGGATTAACTGTAAGAACCCTCAACTATACCCTTGAAGTTAGGGTATTGTTAGGTAATAACAAGGTGTAATTGACATCTTGGAGGTCTTTTACAACCCTTTTGTATCGTTCATCATATATACATAAAAAAAGTACAACAAAATTAAAACTTTTCAAAACATTCAAATAGTCTTACAAGACATAACTTCTTTCATATAAAATTTATAGGAAATACTAAGTCTTATTTCATCAAATCTTAGAGACAAGGTTACTTGGGACATGACCCATAAAATAGAAGAAGTACTACTAAGTCTATTACAATGCTTCAATAAAAGAAATCAAAGACTTTTATGTCCTCGAGTTAAATGAGGACATACTTAAACTTTCTTGAAAGATCATATAGTCCAAGCTTAGCTTTCATAAGCACCTTCACATTTGAATCACGTTAAACATACATAAAAGCATGGAATTAGTAAAAATGCATGTACTAAGTATGGAATAATGCATAAAAATCATGATAACGAACATTTAATAGAAATATGCTCTTTTGGATTAAAACATCGTAGTATATGCATAAGAACAACATTTAACAACTTAGAAAATATAAAATAATATTTAAGTATTTAATCACATTTTAAGAAAACATTATAGTAAGCTACTTCATTCTTACAGCGAATTCCATGATTGTTACAGTGAAGTTCCACAACTTCACATTCGACACTTTCTAGCATGCAATCTTCTCAATGAAAGCTCTTCCATGACTAACTTAAGTAAAAAAAGAGAGAAAGTCCATACACCCTCTCTTGGCACACCTAAAACATAAGGCCACATATAATGAAACACATAAACATCATATTCTCCTACCAAAGGTGATTCTAAGGTTCAGCTAAGTGAGTTTTAAAGTGATATCATATATAATCCCATCACACATACTTAAGGGATTCTCTATATTACATAAGATAAGATCATTCTAAGTTAATATTATTACGTACATTTAGTATGACATTCTCCTTTCCATGGTTTATGAAAAGACTTACTCAAGTAAATTAAGTAGAGAATGTCCATACTTGACCTCTTCAAGATAACCTAAGTAATTCTTCACACTACCTAAGTTTGGATTATGTATACATAATCAAAAAACATTTCTAATTAGAGTCATTCTAGAGATTAATCTATGTAAGATATGAAGCTATAATTCCTTTTTCCTTTCACATATTAACTAGACTAACCTTGACTACTTTGGGTAAGTACTTATTCATTTAAAATGCCTTTTAAATTATGTCATTACTTTAATTAGTTCATTATAAGAGAAATTCATCATATATAATGACATTCAAGTAATGGTCTTGGAGAAGATCTTGGGATTATCACTAACATCATCAAAGCCTATTGTTCAATTTCTAGATTGCCCGTAGAAAACTACAGTAGAATTGACAAACATTAAGACAATATCATATCAACAATAAATTAGTCAAAAACTAGGGTTCATGAATTCCATGGGTTCATAGGTTAATTGAGTCAAATCATCTAATTTACATCAATATAATCAATATGTAATGATTGAAAATTTTAATGCATGAACTCATGGATATATCATAAAATTGGACAAGTTCATCTTTAGAAAACTTAGATATTTCTTTGAATTTTTGGGCTCCTTGATGAATAGAGTTTCAAATATCAAAAACCATACCTCAATGATTATAATAAACGAAATTGATCATGAATCACCACTCAAAATCTCTAATCCAAAATCTTCCTTGAGTTTTAGCTTCAATGCAGTTCTTGAGAATTACTTAGAGATTCTGGGGTTTTGATTTTGAGAACAGTATTCATCTATGTATTTAGGACTTATATATAAACTTAAAATATCTAAAACACCCCTAAGTAACCGACAAATATTTTATTTGTACTTGGGGTGAATTTACCAATTCATCCTTGCTCTTAACAGAGAATTGTGATGTTGCAGGTCTAACAAAGGTTTGGCCATCGACAGACCGTTTGTCAACAAACCGACCATCCTGTCTAGCCGTCGTTTGGTATTGAGACTGGCCATTGTGATCTTGATCTCCCTAGTATAAGTGTTGACCAAATTCTCACATCAATGGGTCGTCGACCAACTTACTTACCGCGATTGCCGTAGTCAATTGGGGCTGGTCTTGACAGCCTCTGGCTCAAAGATGGGTTCTTCCTCAAGGACCATTGGTTGGTCCTTGGGGACTTTCGCCCGGACGTTTCAAATCCGAATATGCTCGTATTTGAGTTAATAAACTCACAAATAAATTTAAACAAAAAACAACATGTAAAACTGAACGAAACATTCCACGACACACGAGGTCGTTCTAAGATAAACTTTTAAAACGTCGTGGATGTTTGACCTCAAAACTTGATTAAAACATTACACACTCCCTATAAACATGATAATAACTCATATGAGGACCTCATAAACTCATGAAACACGTCAATAGATAACAAAAAAATGCATGAGTAACATAGATGACTAGTCGTCGAACGTCTTGGTCGTCCCTTTACGTTTGACTTCCAATGCACCTAAATCTTTTTAAACTGCCTCAATACCACATTATAGACTATTTTAGGATCTTAGATCCTCATTAATAACATGTTACACTCTAGATTCACCTACATTGTCATAGAGCTATTACAATCTTCCCCTCTTGGACAATATTAATCCTCGAATGACACTCGTCGCAAAATAAAGATATTTAAAAAACAGTAAGAAACAAGACGAAAATCTCAACTCATAGAGAACATAAAAGATTACTACTCAACTTTCGTATTGCCTTGCTTAAGATTTATGATCTCCTATACCATTACAATACTCATTTCACGGGGAAAGTACTTCCCTGAAAAAGGTTCTTTAAATTCTTCCCACTCAATAGGACTCGACTCAACCATCCTATTACCCATCCATTGAGAGTACCACAAGTGTGAAACATCCCTCAATTGATATAAAGCTAACTCCGCCTTTTCCTTAGAATTCATTCCTATGGCACTCAACACCTTGTGCACTCCATCTAGGAATTCTTGTGGATCCTCTCCCACCTTATATCCAATAAAGATAGGAGGACTCATCCTCACAAAATGTCTCAGCTTATATGTTATTGTAATCTCCACAACATTCACTCTAGCCCCAATACTCATATGAACATCATTACCTTCTTCCACAGTAGGGACTTGAGCATCTCCAGGACCTTGAGCACCTTGAGGAACTTGCTCAACCTATTTAACTTGAGGAGACATCTCCTCATTCTCCTCAACTCTCATAGCCGGTGTCCTCCTTGAATTAATATCCTATAACATAAGGAAACCATTAAGAAAATAGAAATCATGAACTCTAAATTTCTACTACACTACATAGGATTATAAAAGAAAGGAAACCTTATCGTCCTATAGTCTCTCGCCCATAGATGTGTCGCAACTCACACCAATTGTCGAGACTCTACTAGACATGACTTGATTAGTCCTTTTGATTCCTAAGACTACTTTCGTAACCTATGTCCTGCTACCACCTTTGTCACGACCCACACTTATACCGTAGAATTTAGGGCATTCTAATGTCATAACACAGCGTACTAGACCTCTCAAAGGTCGTGTACAAGCCCTTTCGTATCGTTAATTGCATATACATAAATGAAAAGTAGTGTGGAATTTAAATTATTCAGAACATGCAAATATTCTTTCAAAACCTAACTTCTTTCACATATAATCCATAGGAAATGCGAAGTCTCATTTAATCAAATCTTAGACACAAGAGTACTTGGGACACATCCCATACAATATAAAAATAGTACTCTTAAGTATATAACAATAATTCAATAAAATAAATAAAACACATATATGCCATCAAGCCAAATGAGGACATACTTTAACTTGCTTGAAAGATTCTATAGTCCAAGCATCGCTTCCTAAATCACAGTCACCTATGAATCACTCTATAGATATAAAAAAATATGAAATTAGTACAAACACATATACTAAGTATGACATAATGCATAAAAATCATGATAACAGAGATTAAATGGAAACATGTTGTTCTTGATTTAAACGCCATAATATAAGCATAAGAACAATATTTAACACCTTAGTAACACATAAGATAACACATAAGCATTTATTCACATTTTAAGAAAACTTTACATAAAGATATTTTATTGTACACTGAGTTCCTTCCGTGTTATAGTGAAGTTCCTCAAATTCACATTGGACACTTTCTAGCATGCAATCTTCTCACTAAAAGTTATCCCAAGACTCACATAAGTAAGACAAATAGAGACCATCTATACAACCTCTATAGTCACATATAAATTATTCTTAATACCACCTATAATGAAATAGACAAACTCACAATACACCACACTTGAACATGAGATTCTCCTACCAAAGGTGATTCTATGGTTCAGTTGACTGAGTTGTGATGCGACAGCCCATACAATCTCTTAAAAAAAAGGTAAGGGATCATTCATATTGTCTAAGATAACATCATTCTCAATTAATGCAACAACTTACATGTAAATTTCTTTTCTCTTTTCCAAAGGTTATCAAAAGACTTACTCAAGTAAATAAAGAAGAGAATGTCAATACTTGACCTCTTCAAGATTACCTAAGTAAACCTTAAAACTACCTAAGTTTGGATTATCTCTGCTTAATGAACCAGCTTTCCTAACAAGAGTCATTATCACGACTAATCTAGGTAAGATATGAAGTTACCATTCCTTTTCCCCCTTCACACCTTAACTAGACAACCCTTGACTACTCTAGATAAGTACTTATTCATTTGATATGCTTTCTAACTTAAGTCATGACATTCATTACTTAATTTTAAAGACATTAATTACATATAAAGACATTCATGTAATAGTCTTAGAGAAGACCTAAGGACTCTCCCATAACACCACCTAATAATCATAAAACTTTCCAATACTAGTAGTTATCACATATGATTAGAACAGGAAATAAGATCATAGACCATGGTAGAAAACATGGATTCAAGAGTAGTAACCTACTCCGATGGAGGGTGTTCTACTTGCCAATGGTAGAACATGGCCACATCCCATGTCGTCACATGTTTAAGGAATATGAAGGCTTTACTTTGCACTCTAGCCTCATTATTAACTAGAGATACTTAATTTACCATACTCACTCGGTTCTAGTATTTGTTCTTGTAATGTAATTGACATTAAGGATCATACGAAGGGGTTCTATATCTAGTTCATAACCCAATAAGTTTACACAACCAAAAAGGTCCCCTAAGGATGACATACAATGGCGAAGAGGATAGAATAATGACTTTCCTATGGATGATATCATTCCCTTCCATCTAACAAACCTTAAGTCCATCATTTATTATAAGACGGATTAGATTAGAATTTTTTACTTAATTGTTCATAACCTTACGACTAGGTTTAAGGTTACACATAGACCCTCTTAGAATCTTTTGAGGTCTCCTGTTATTCATACATAAATTACTAAGAGTCTTTATCTTCCTAAGTCAAGACATCTAATATTCACATTCATACATGTATCAAGAAAGGGACACAGTCTACAACAAAAGATACACAAATACTTCACTTTATCACATATAACATATCATTCTTAAAGCACATAGGAATAATCACTATAATCTATAAATCATCCTATACAATACTATAACATCATAAATATAACTATCCTAGACCCATATAGTCAGGTAGAATTAATAATCCTTCATCTCCAAGACTGCACACATAAGAACATAGCCGTATCTAAAATGATCACCTAATAAAATAAATAGAAGAAAAAAAGCATTAACATTACTTAACATGAAGATATATATGATAATTATTCACATAATTAACTACACATATCATCATTATTCTACAAGTGGTGCCGACAAGGTCATGATCATCATAAAACATGATGTAACGCTGACAAGGCCAATCATTCCATACCACCGCCACCATAAGAGGACCATATGAATCAAAACATAATTAAATATGTACATTATATTAAATAAATTGAATTAGGGAATTGTAGCACCAATTAATTCTCACAACTTTAATCCACTATATAAATTATCTAATTCAATACCATAAGGTCTATACTCATTGTCATGATCATCAATTAAATATAAAAACCATAATACACAATTAATATAGGTACATTAAATATAGATTTATCAATTGAAAACGAAATATATAGCAATTGAATAAAATTCTTACATCATTCCATAGCCCATAGAAAACTAAATTAGAATTCATAAGCATTAAGACAATACAAAGTCAAATATAAAGTAGTAAAAAAATTAGGGTTCATAAATTACATTAATTAGTGGTTAATTGAGTTAAAATAGTCAAATTTACATCAATATAATAAGCTTATAATAATTCAATACCATTAATACAAGAACCCATGTATAGATCCCAAAATTGGACAAGTACATCTTTAGAAAACTTAGAATTCTCTTCAAATTTTTGGTCTCCTTGATGAATAGAGTTTCAAGGATCAAAAAACACACCTCGATTATTTTAATCCTCTAAAGTTATGATGAATAACCACTCAAATCTCTAATCAAAGCATTTCCTTGAGTTTTGTCTTTAATGGTATTTTAGAGAATTTCATAGAGATTTTTGAGTTTGGATAAGGAAGAATGGATTCATCTAGGTATTTAGTACTTATATATAAACATAAAAAACCTTAAATACTCCTAAGTAACCTGCCAATCACTTATTTTAAGTTGGGGTGGATTACAAATTCACCCTTGCAACTTCGTTAATTGCGAAGTTGTAGGTCTCACCAACGACTAGCCATCGATGGACCATTTGTACATAAATGGTCCGTCTTGTCTGGCCGATGTTTGGCTATGATATTGGATATTGGGAATTTGAGCTCACTATTATATTTCTTGACAAACGCCTCCCATCGACAGGGTTTCCACGATCCTACTGATCGTCACTTGCCTCCGTCGATTGTGGCTGGTCTTGAAAGCCTTTTGACAAAAGATGGGTCCTTTTTCAAGGACTCTTGGTTGATCCTTGGGGTCTTTAATATGAACATTTCAAATCTTCCTATGATATTCTACGAGTTTTGGACCTCCCATATATATTTCATACGAAAAAAATACGCAAAACTATATGAAACATGCAAACACACACAAGGTCATTTCAAGGCAAACCCTTAAAACGTCATGGACGTTCTTCGATGTTTGATCTCAAAACATTATAAAAAAATTTATAAAAATGCAGATAAAATCTATAGTGACTCATATAAACACCTTATAAGGTCATGAAACACACCTATAGGCGCATAACAACGTATGAGGCACATATCTGACTAGTCGTTTAAATTCTTGGTCGTCTCGTGACATTTTACTTCGAATGCGCCTAAATGCTTAGAAACTATCTCATTTCAAACGTATAGAAAATTTTTGGACCTCAGACCTTCATGCAAAATATTTTAGGCTCTACATTCACGTAAGTCATTTTAGAGGTATTATATTAACATGTAATTGAGTATGAATCATGATGGACTAAATGTAGTAGTCGACTGTAGGGTTTTCAATGGTAGTTGGTCTATTATGGTAGTATATTGAGGTTAATAGACAAGGTTACTATATAAGTTGGATTTTATAAGATATTCAAGGCTAATTTCATGAATCTTGCATAATATCCCCAAGTTTGTGAGTCCTCAAGTCCGAGGTTGAAACCCGTTACACTAGTTCTGGCTATTCACTATGTCAATAAAAATGTTAATTTCAAATATTTAGAGAGTTTTTTGCAAGTTCTATATGATATATAAAGTAATAGTGTAAGGGATATGTCTCAAACCTTTTGCTTCTATAATAGATAGTTTTCTGTGAGACAATAATAGACTATGTTGATGAATTAGACTATGTTGATAAACGAGAAGTCTAGGTACACTTCATATAAGAATAAATGAGAAGTCTATTTATACTTCATATGTAAATTTTTTTACTTTCCATATTTTTCTACCAATTAAATGCGATGATGTATACTAAGGGCTTGTTTAAGTTCTCTAAGAGGACTAAGATGGCGGTTACGACTAGGGGTTGCTCGTTGGACATGAAAAACATGATAATCAACAACTTATACAAATTACAGTACGCCATGATGATTTGTAGATTTATATGCATCATATTCTTTAGTTTCCAATTTGTAGTACCAACTAAGGATACCTATAAATCCTGACTTGGTCGTTAGGATTAACTTTATATTGTATTGTTATTAGCTTTGTGAACATGTGTGATAATCTTATATAGAAAAAGTTTATTAAATTAAATTAGGCACTGTTCCTTGTTTATTTTATTTAAATCAATATAGCCCAATAAACCTAAAGAACGATAAATAGTAATCGCTAGAGCTTAAACCTCAAACAATAAACACTAAGCACTTAAACATAGTACATAAACCTTAAACCATTTACCTTTTTGCATAAATACTAAGACCTAAATCCTAAGAAACACTAAACATTTTGTATTAAGAATCTTTAACCCCTAAGAAACCCGAACCCTAAAAACGTAACAACCCCTTGGACATAGAAGCCTTTAAAAACATTTCAATCCCCTAAACACTAAAACACCCTGAAAAATTCTAATCTCTGAACCCTATTATCTAATCCATAAACCTAAAAACACAAATCCCTTTAAAACACAAAATCTAAAAAAAAATACAAACCCTAAAAAAACCTAACCTCAATAAACCCTATGCATTCTACCCTCAAATTAAAAACTATTTAACCCTAAGCCCTAACAAACTCTAAACCCTAGACCCAAAAACCTAAATCAAATGAAACCCTACACCCTAGTAAAACGTAAATCCTAAAAAAATCCTAAAAACCCTTAACACCTTAAGCCGTAGAGCATAAATCTTAAACCATAATTCATAAACTTTAAACCCTTTACGTTTTAGCCTAAACTGTAAACTCTAACCTCTAGAACTTAAATAGTAAGGTCAAAATCAGTATCCTAAACGCTAAACCGATTATGAACAAGAGGGATTCCCTTATATGATGCCCTTAGCATATCTTAATAAAATATAGTAGAATATTATAGAAATTCAAATAATTTTAAATAAAATTTAGGTCTCATAAAACAAATAGAAATATTTAGCATTAACTCAAACCATATAGTAGATAATAGCCTTATGGACATAGGAAATATAAACGTTCTAAAGATAAAAATGAAAGATAAAAGGACAAACATGTTAAGCCCTCAAATTCTATACTTTTCTTCTTACAATAATATGATATATCCAATAGGATGAAAGTCAATGATTCTATACTTTACATTTTATAAGAATGTACCGAAAAATATGTGTTAGAACAAATATGTACTGAATATGATTGCTCGAATCATAAACCGAAGCATCATGTAGGCATTAGTCCATATTGTCACGACTCGAATCTATACCCCAGATAAGACCGGTGTCATTGACCTCTCAGAGGTCGCAGACAATCCTACATACGTCACTTTTACTTCATCTAGGTTAATTTTAGTGGAAAATTTTAACTTTTAATTTTCTTATTTCATGATAAACATTTTGAACTTAACATCATAGGCTTTCACAAATAAACCATCTAATATAGAGATAATCAAATAAAATAAACAATTCATAGTTGAGTTAAGAGTATTTTTGCCAAAACGACCCCAATATAAAGTTTGAAATAGAAGTGGAAAGAAACACTAGCGGGACATGCTCCACTAGTTAAAGCCTACATATAAGCTAGATAATAACATAGTCAACCTCGAAATCATGAGGGTCAACCAAGTCCGGATGAAAGCTCCACGTATAGATAGTTGCAATGTCGTTGTGTAACATCTCACGTCCAGATGCGCGTGCACCTAAAAGTATTTATTTGTATGGTATTAGTACACACTTGTACTAAGTGTTGGTATATGCAAGCACACACCAAGGACATGCATGAGAAAGAATAGCTCGTTTCAAACAACATGATTTTTGGAAAGTCAAGTCAGTGGACTTGCCAAATTTTGATCTAAGAATTCAATGGACCTGCCAAATTTGGATTTGGAAAGTCATGCCATGAGTGTAACATGCACATAAAATATTTCACATATCATATCATGTTGTTCATATGATTCTTTCATAGTCCATGAGACCTTGGGATCATGGACTTGACGTCGTTAGGACTTCCCAAAATGAGGGCTCAACATATGGGACCTCAACTAGGGTTCCTTTTTTTTAGCAGACACAAGGTCTGCTTTGTTCATTCATACGTACTTCATTTTTCAATCTTTCATATACTAGTGCAATCACTAGTAATGCCTGGGATGTTGTTCAAGACTCTCAATGGGTTTGTTGTGCAATGACAAAGAATAACCTAGTTTTATTACTTTAAGTCTAGATCACCTCTTGATTATCCTATTTTTACACCTTTGGTATCGTTCATTTCATTATGTGAATCATTTGAGGCTGGACTTATTCAATCTTTGGGAACTTTAACTTTAACCGACATAGATCATGTGCGCATCATGAAATTCAATGTGTCCCCCACACCAGAAAAGGGTGGAATCACCAGCCAAACTTACCCTAAGCTTGCTAGCATACATAGGAATTTAACCACGCCACATCCAGTATAGGTTCAAAGACTAGGAGATATAAGGAAACCCATGAAAGGCATGATGGATAGTCTCATCTCATGAGAGTCACGTGAGCCTCCTCCCTTCCAAAAATAAGGCATCACCGCTCATAGCTAGTTTATCGGTGCTCAGTGCATAGTTCCAGTACATTTAACTCATACGTCATGGATGTTGGCTTCTAGTATGAGGAGATCATATATCAATAGATTATTTCTTATCTAATCATTATTATTAAGTGTGTTCATTTCAATACTTTCATAAGAGTGTTTACAGAAACTGGTCTCTTCATCGACTTTACACTCTAATAGGTGAGTACGTTTTGGTAACATTTACTTAGGATTATTTGAGATTTTTCTCATCTTTTACATTAGCCTCATATAATGTTGTCATAACTCTCATTAACATTAGCACATTTGCTCATCATAATTACTCAACCCATTTTTACATGAATGTTTATTTCATCATATGCCAATACACTTGGCCATTTGGTATGTTTCACACTCTTACTTACCCTTCTAGGGTTACATCATTTCATTGTTCATTTCATCATTTCATTGTTTATTACATCATTTCATTGTTAATTTTATCATATTCCAATGCACTTGGACATTTGGTCTGTTTCACAGTCTTACTTAACCCTTTTATGGTTTCATCAATTCATTGTTCATTTCATCATTTCATCATATGCCATTGCACTTGTCCATTTATTTTATTTCAAACTTGTACTTAACCCTTCTAGGGTTTCATCATTTATACATCTTTGGTTCACTTATTTTTAAACATATGCTAGACTTATGGGTCTACACATAGAAGGCATGAGGCTTCACTTATAGTTCGTTTATGTGATTCATATATAACTACAATTATGTAGTACAACATTTATGCTACATTATGTATGCCAAGATTTCAACTAAGATCTAAATAGGTGGCATTATTCTTAAACATTTAATTTATGTATGACTTATGTATCAATACGGAAATTTGGGCAAGGGAACCAATGTATGAATACCTTGGATAACACTTATACTTTTCGTTGATTAGGTTTTAGTCTTCATGAGATTGGGACCCTAGATCGAGCCCCAAAATCAACATTTCTTTTTAGTTATTTTTCTTTAGAAATTCTCTCCTTTGGCCGAGGGGTTGTGGGTTCGTAACCCCAAAACCCCCTTTTATTTTTCCTATCTATTTTCCTTTCCCATTTCACATTTAATAGATAGTTGTGGGATTAAACCCCCATAGCCTTTCATTATTTTTCTTTTATTCTGTTGGGACTAAGAGGTTGTGGGTTCGAACCCCCACAACCTCCTTATTTTATTTTCATTTAAATGTTTACTATCTAAGTGTTAGCAGTCATGTTGTTGGATCGAGTCCCCACATCCTCACTTTATTTTCTTTTATTTTTCCTTTCTTCTTTACTCTCCTTCACAGCCTTGAGGTCGCGGGTTCGATTGCCACGCCTTACATTTATTTCCTTTTATTTTTCTTTAAATTCACTCGCTGCAAGGAGGTCGTGGGTTCGATTCCCACGCCTCCCATTTTATTTTATTAATTTTTGTACTATATATTTTCAGCCAGAATACCCCATACCGATTCCCCTTTACCCCATTTCCCTTTTTGCGATTTTAAGGCACTGTCGGGTGAGGTCACATGGTCGAACCCTTGTGGCCTTATCCCTTAAAATTCAAACAAATTTCCAGATTTATTCATCACTATTTAGCCTAAACAAAACTTAAGTTTGCTTGAATTTACTCATTTTTAGCTTATTTTTCACAAACATTGTTACTTAAAATCTTAGGGAAGTTCATAGATCACTTTTTTGGGGTTCATTTCCATAGATTCTTTTAGCCAAAATATTGATACTCAAATCAGCCACACTTCCATTTTAATGAACATCACGATTTACATAGATTTATTCACGTAAAATGAACACTAAAACATTATCAATTTTGAAGTCTTTACCGAAGAACCTCATTTACAGTAACATACTTGCACAGACTCACAGTTACACATAATTTCGAATGCATTGTTGTCTTTCATACAATTTCAAGTACACAAGCCTACCCATATTCATCACGAAAACATAATATATACCTAAATTTACCAGCAATCATACCCAACCTACGATTCATTGGGAGCTAGTGACAGGGGCATGCAAGAGGGGAAACAATCTTAGTTTTCTAATGAATAATATTAACCTTAAGGGGTCTCTTGGGAAAGGGACCATGTGACAAGAAAACCAATACCTTTTTAACGTTAATCTCTTGAATTTATGCCCAAAAACTTCACCCAATAACAAGTCTAAACCTCCTCAATATCAACTCGACTCTAATGACAACCTCCCTTAGCCTAGTGTTCTATTAATGTTTGTTTTCTTATGATTTCCTATGATTTCTTCGAGTGTGAAGAACTTGGTTTATTTTTCATCTTTTGCATCTTATTTTATCAGAAAATTTTTGTGTGAAATAAGAAGGGAGATTGAGCGTGAGAGCAGATGGATAGACGTGAGAGAATTGGAGTTATATGAGGCTTAGGAGTCTAGTTTAGGACATAGTTAAATAAGGTTCACTTAATTATTAAAAAATGATTTTAATTTTTTTTAAATTAGCTTATGAATAATAATAATTAATTAATTATATTAATTGAATAGCTTAAATAAAATACACATTAATTCAATGCTTCCATCTAGGTTAGAACCCGGGTGAAGCATGACCTCACTTCAAGAACTCAATTTCGGCTCTCTCTCCCGAAATTGCCTCTCTGCCTTATTAATTAAATAATTAATTATATATTTCTGTTCATTATGATATTAACCTTAGCCTGGAAAAAGATTATTTTACCCCTACACCCTCCAAACCTATGATTTCCTCTTTTTAAGTCCGATAAAGACTCATTCGAATAAATCATCGCATTCGAGAGCCCTGCATGGTTGAAACCAACCCTTCCTAGATCAATTAACTCCCCACTTTAGTTTGCTTGGATGTAGAAAGGGTTCCGAAGTCTGGTTCTATGCGTATCAATCCGTGTGAACCCTGATATAATCGTAGTCATTCTTTACACATTAACTATCACTTAGTATGTCCATTTTTATGGTTGTTAGATTATCCCCCATTTTGAACATTCCTTTTCGAATGATAGTACCACTATTTAATGTAATGCTAGTCAGATCTTAACATACTTACTATGCAAAGGCAAGTATTATCAACAAAATATGAAGAGATAAAGAAACTTAGACTAAAGAGTAGAAAGTCTAACCTCAAGAGCTGAAAAAATGAGGGTAACGAGATCTCATGTCGGCCTCAACCTCCCACGTAACACCCTAAACATGATGATTTCTCCACAATACCATCTCTGTGGCAATCTCCTTGTTCCTCAGCCGCTTGACCTATCTGTCTAAGATCTCAACAGGTATATCCTCATAGGACAACTCTTTATCGACTCCCAAACCTTCCAAAGGTACAATCGATGCTGGGTCACCTAGGCACTTCTTTACCATGGATACATGAAAGACTAGATGGACAGAAGATAGCTCCGAAGGCACTGCAAACTTATAGGCCACTTCACAAATACACTGTAGAATCTCGTAAGGACAAACATACCAAAGACTCAACTTCTCCTTCCTGCCAAACATCATCACCCCCTTCACAGGTGATATCTTCAGATAGACTTGCTCACACACACACAAAACTCTAAGGGCAATTTTTTGTTATCTGCATAATACTTCTGTCGACTATAAGAAGTAGTCAACCTAGCCCTAATCACTCTGACCTTCTCTAAGGCCTCTTCAATGATTTCTAGAGCCAAAATTAATGACTATCGAACCTTGAACCACCCAACTCGAGATCTGCACCTTCTTCCATACAGTGCCTCAAACAGTGCAATCCCAATGCTAGAGTTATAGCTATTATTATACAATAACTCTATCAAAGTCAAATGGTCATCCCAGCTACCCTTAAAATAAATCACACACGCTCTGAACATGTCCTCTTATTTATGAATGGTGTGCACTTCCTTCCCATTAGTTTGAGGAGGAAAGTTAGTACTATGTTTTACCTGCGTGCCTAAGCTTATCCTGAAAGGTTTCCAGAAATGTGAAGCAAACTGAGTTCCTCTATATGAATGATGGACAGAGGAATACCAGGCCATCTCACAATCTCATCTATTTAGAGACTCGAATAGTCCTTGACACTATAAGTACACCTCATAGGCATAAAGGGGCAGACTTAGTCAATCTGTCCACAATAACCCATATGGAGTCATGGTGTTTCCTAGTCCTCAAAAGACCAAACACAAAGTCCATATTTATGGCCTCCCACTTCAATGTCGTAACCTCAATAATCTGAGGTAGACCGCTAGTCTTAAGATGTTCTGTCTTAACCTACTAACAATTAGGACACTTGGCCACATAATCTTCGATGTCCTTCTTCATGCCTTCCCACCAATAAATATTCTTAAGATCATGATACATCTTGATGGAACCTGGATGTATGGAATATCTAGAACTAGGGGCCTTCGAAACAATCCTGGTCTGCAAATCATCCACATCTGGTACACACATCCAGTGTTGATACCTAAGTATGCCATCACATCCAAAAGCGAAAGACTCATTCATCTTTACGAATACTGAGTCCTTTTGCTTTATCAATACAGGATCGATATGCTAACCCTGCTTGACTTTGATTACCAAGGATTATTCAGAACTAGGATTAATTGGAACACCCCCACAAGTAGAATCAACAAATCGCACACTTAGTCTGTCCAGTCTGTGTACATATTTCGCTAACTCCTTTTCTTCCTCAATGTGGGTTGTACTTCCCGTTCTCATCCTGCATAAAGCATCGGCTACAATATTAGCCTTACCTGCATGGTAGTCAACATTCACCTCATAATCCTTCAATAGCTCCAACCATCTCTTCTTACGTAGGTTCAACTCCTTCTGTGTGAACACGTACTAGAGAATCTTGTGGTTTGTGAACATATCCACATGAAATTCATAGAAGTAGTTCCTCCACAACTTCAGTTCAAACACCACAGCTTCTAACTCCAAGTTATGAGTGAGATAATTCTTCTCATGAAACTTGAGCTGTCTAGATGCATAGAATATCACCTTACCACCCTTCATAAGAACACAACCAAAACTAACCCTAGATGCATCACAATAAACAGTGCAATTCTCACCATAGTTAGGCAAAGTAAGAACCGGGGCTGAAGTGTGTCTGTCCGTAAGCTCCTCAAAACTCTTCTCACAAGCCTCCGTCCATTCAAAATTGGCCTTCTTCTTAGTCAGAGTTGTCAGTGGGTTAGAAATGGAGGAAAATCTATCCACAAACCTATAGTAGTAACCAGGCAATCCAATAAAGCTACGAATATATGTAGGAGTAATAGGTTTTGGGGAGTTCTAAAAAACCTCAGTCTTCTTGGGTCTACCTCTACACCATGATCGGACACAACATGACCCAGGAAGGTCACTAATCTAAGACAAAATTCACACTTGCTTAATTTGGCGTACAACTGATGTTGTCTATGTACCTGCAAGGTTAGTCTAAAAATATTTATCGTGCTCTTCCTTGGTCGTATTGTAGATTTTAATGTCATCAATGAATACTATGTTGAAAGACTCAAGGTATTCACGGAAGATCCTATTCATGAGATCCATAAATGCAGCAGGTGCATTCCTGAGACCAAATGACATAACGAAGAATTCATAATGACCATAATGGATACTAAAGGCTATCTTTTAGATATCTCCATTCCTAACCCTAAGCTGATGATACCATAAACGACGATCAATCTTAGAGAAGAAACTAGACACGTGGAGCTAACAAAACAAATCATCTATTCTGAGAAGTGGATACTTATTCTTTATAGTAACTTTGTTGAGCTGCCAATAATTCATACATATTCTAAGGGTCCCATCCTTCTTTTTCACAAACAACACTGGAGCACCCCAAGGAGATATGCTCGGCTGAATGAAACCCTTATCAGTGAGATCTTTTAAATGCAACTTCAACTCTTTGAGTTCAGTTGTAGCAATTCTATAGGGAGGAACTAAAATTGGTTTAGTATCGGGTTCTAACTCGCTACCAATGTCAATCTCTTATAGAGGATGGAGTCCAAGCAAATAATCAGAAAATACATCTAGGAACTCATTCACAACAGGCACTGAGTATATGGAAGGAATATCATAATCTAAATCATTAACACTCACAATATGACATATAACCCCTTGCAAATCATTTTATTTGCTCTAAGGTTCGAATCAAGGTATTAGGAAGACTAGAGTTGTACCCCTCCCAGACTAGTTCCTCTTTATTAGGGAAACAAAGTCTCACCACTCTACTACGACAATCGAAACAAGCATAACAACTGTGAAGCCAGTCCATACCAAGGATAACATCAAAATCATGCATGGGTAACTCAACCATGTATCCGCACATATTATTACAAGTTACAACTATTGGGCAATCCTTGTACACTATATCAGTTCTTACATTTTCTCCTAAAGGTGTACTAACCACTATAGTATCATGGAGAACTTCAAGCAATATTTCAAAAGTGAGAGCAAGCAAAGGAGTTACAAAGAAAAGCATAGACCCTAGACCAAGTAAAGCATAAATAGATGTTAAGAATACTTGTAAAATGCCTTTGACCACATTAGCGGACTTCTCCTGCTCATCCCTTTCTTTCAGGGCATATAACTTATTCCTCTTTAGTGGATCGACTGCTGTTGCACTCTCTGGATTAGGTCTAGGCTGAGCATTCCCACCTGCATGACCTCTGTTCTTTGGGGAGTCTCTAACCATATGCCCACTCTTACCGCAACAAAAATAGGCATTAGTGCCATGTCTGAACTCTCCACTGTAAGCACGACGACACTTAGAACAGTTCTTTTTGAGACTCTACATCCCACATCCATTTCCATTCTTGGGCTTAGGTATGCATCCTCTAAGTGTTATACTCCTCTGGGAATTAGAATTCCATGAAATCTGCTACCCCTTCTTGAACCTGGGCTGCTCACAGATGCAACAACTGTTTTGATGGCCTCCATGGCTAGGACCTGCCTGATCTTGAGACTTTGCCCTCCAAGCATCACGAATGCCCCTCTTTTTGCAGTTTTCCTCTAACTTTTGGACATGCACCATAAACCTTGAGAGGTCCATCTTATCATGGAGCATACAGACCGACAGTCCTCCTCTTAATCTCCGTTCATTCCTATAAGGAACCTACTTATCTCCTCCCTACTGTTAGACACAAGGGATGAATCATAAATTAACAAACTTCAATAGTCATCTCATCCTTGTTGTTAGATACTAACGAAAATAGTATACGTTGATAGTTTGACAAACTTCAGGGAATACTCCCTGACTGGTATTGTTCCCATTTTAAGGATGTAAACTCCTCTACCTTAGCCTCCCTCATCTCCCTGGGAAAGAATCTCCCCTAGAAGTCTATCTTAAACGTCTCCAATTTGAGTAGATTCCGCTCAAAGCTATGCTATCCTGCCACATCTTTCACCATGTTTGTGCAACATCCTTTATCTTATAGGAAGCTAACTCATCTTTCTCAGTATTTGAGGCCCCCATAGCAACCAAAATCTTATGAACCTGATCCACAAAGTACTGGGTATCCTCTGAAGTCTTAGACCCTGTTAAAATAAGATAATTCATCCTCGTGAAATCCATCAATCTTTCAGCCATACTGTGAATCAGTGGATTCTCTCTTTAAACATTTTGCCGATTGACCTGGTCAGTTATGGCCTGAATTTGCATGGTGATGGCATGTGCCATCTGGGCCAGAGATTTCCTCACCTCAGCATCAGTCAACCCAGCAGGGTTAACTGGCATGATAATTCCTTCAGCTGGAGCCTGGAGTGGAACTTGATTGTCCCTTGAAGCTTGTACTCCTTTCCTCTGACAAATAGTTCTCTTAGTGTTCATTCTCTGTAAACAACATGGATTGATGTTAGAAGAAGGGAAATTTTCCCATACATCATGCAGTCTCTAATTGAGAATAGTGGTGCACTTCACTACCATGACTTAGAAACTACTCAATGTGGTTGATGTGAACTTATTGCTATCGTAATTTAACCTAGTTTTCTGATATCAACTTTGTCACGACTGCAATCTAGACCCAAGACGTGACCGGTGTCATTTACCTCTCAGAGGATGTAGACAAGCCTAAATACATTATTCTTACCTCATCTTGGTTAAGTTTAGAGGAAAATTTTGAATTTTTAAATTTTTTATTTCATGATAAACATTTTGACCTTAAAATCATATGTTTTCCCTAATCAACCATCTTATATAGAGTTTATCAAATGAAAGAAATTATTCATGATTGAATTAAAAGTATTTGTTCCAAAACTTCTTCATACAATGTCTAAAATAAAAGTTGAAAGAAAAATAGTGGAACATTCTACACTAGCTAATGCCTACATCTAAGATAGATAATAATAGTAGACATCCTCGAAAGAATGAGGGCCTACCAAGTCCGGATGAAAGCTCCACGTCTGTCTAGCTGCAACGTCGTAGTGTAAGATCTAACGTGCACCTGTGCCTGCACCTAAAAGTAGATATTTGTATGGAATTAGTACACACTTGTACCATGTATGGGTATATGGAAGCACACACCAAGGACATGAAAGAGAAAAATAGTTTCTAAAGTTTGGTAATGTTTGGAGGTCAAACGTCCAACAACGTCCATGACATTAGCAAGATGTGCATTGAAAAGTACTTCTGTTATCTTGTGTATTTAAGCATGTTTTACTTGTTCACTTTGGTTAAAATTTGCGGGGGGAATTCCTAAGATATAGATGACTATGTATATTGGTTTAATATCCGGGTCAGACTCCACGTAGGATTCATAAGGGGTACTAGAAGAGGACTCCAACTTTAAGGCATAATCTGCCAAAAATTAGTCCAATCGATGCCCATCATCAACATACAGTAGTCTAGTTGAATACCCGTAGTATTGGGAGTATCACCATAACTGGTGGTTGGGATATTTTACCCATATTTCCGGCATCAGTCTCAAATGACACCAAGCTGCATGGGCCGTCGTTCATTCGATGCCCTGTTGCTTGGGTCCGTCAATAGTGGTCCTACAAAAGTTGCTCGACAGACTTCCAAAGCTTGAGGTGTTTTGTAAATTCTCCCTTAGTATTTCGTGAACCATGTATGATATTTTTAGGGTCTTTAGGATATATTTAGTTTTTTTCAAGGCCTAGACCTAGACAAGACCCCAAATTCAAATATTCAAAGCCCCATCTCATGAAAAACACTCTCAAGACAAAATTGAAGCTAATACTCAAGGAAGGGATGTGAGGGCTTTTATTGGACGTTTTCATCATCAATTTTTTGTGCTTTCATCTCATAAAGGTATGGTAGTCATCCTCGCACAATATTTCATTTAAGCATCCACTTAAAAGGGATTTCCAAGATGGTTTAAGACATCAAAATTTTTTATTCCCTTTGTGTATGTATGGGTCCTTCGTATGAAATGTTTTAGGAAGTCTTAGGATAACCTTGGTTAGGGAAAATTAGAAGGTCAATCATTGTGAGTTTTTCTGAAATGGGTTTACTGTTATGTTGTTTAAGTTCACCATAATGTGCTTTTTTGTACTAAAATTGTGGAAGTTCTATTTTATGTGTTAAATGGTGATTCAAATGTTATTTTACTTCTTTATTCATGAAATTTTTACTCATTTGTCATGAAAGCTTATTTCTTCTAAAATGTCCCTTTTTGGATGTTTTTCCATAAGTCATACTTAGTACAATGTTTGTACTAACCATATACTTAATAAGTATAGGTTGAAGGCAAGTTGAAGATTAGAAGGAAAACTTGGGAATCAAATCTTTCAAGAATAAGTATATCATCATATATCCAAGGGCATAGTCTTTATTTATTTAGTTTCTACTATTAAGACATAATATGTATTTTCATTCAATGTAAAGGGTCGTGTCCTTATGATATTTAAGTTGTGTCATTTAGATGGATTGTAAGGACGAGACTAGTCTTTAGTATTTATTAATGATATTTCCTTATAATTATTATATCATGAAATTTTTTATTCTACAATACTTTTCATATTTTATGTAATGAATGATATCAAAAAGGCTAGTACAAGACCTTCAAAAGGTGGTACAGATTTGTTTCCAACCCATTGGTTGCACTAACTATTAGGAGGTACTTCTCGGTCATGAAAATCTTCGTATCACAAGTAATGTTATGACAAAATAGATTAAGGTGTATAATCTCACAAAACCACGTTTGGTAGAGTCTTGTTCATCGGTGTGAATCAAGATACACCCATGAATGAGAGGCTATAAGACTATAGGAGTTTCACTTTATTCATTATACTAGTTTTGTGCCTTAGACTTGATTTCCTTAAGATTTCTTTATCAAAATCTTCCCTTGTGTTTATAGGACTTCAGTAGAAGAAGGAAAACTTCTAGAAGGGAGGAGGGAGGAGTCGTTATTAAGAGTATCCCTCCCCGCAATAAGCAAGTCCAAATAGTTTCTCAAGACGATGTGAATGAGGTGGTTACCCCTCTAGAACCTCAAGGACCTAAAGTGCCCCAAATGCCTCCAATGACCCAAGGTCCTCAAGCTCCTTATGTTGAAGGTATATGAAAAATGCGGAGCTAATGTCTACCCTTATGGACTTGACTCGAGTCATGACATCTCTGGATCAAGTCATCACTAATCATTTAGTTTACCAAGCTAATCAAGGAGGTTGATTCGAACATAATCCAAGTACTCCCACTTCTTGAATTTTGGATTTCATGAGTATGAGTCCTCCTACTTTTTATGACACTAAGGTGGATGAAGATCCACAAAGCTTCATAGATGAGATATTTAATCTGGTTGATGTTATGGGTGTTACCTCTAGGTAGAAAATGGATTTATCCCCTATAAACTCAAAGATGTTTGTAATGTGTGGTTTGAGTAATGGAGGGATTAGAAACCGTGAAGTGATGGTCTGGTAGATTGGTATATGTTCAAAGAGGCTTTCTTATAGTTTCTTACTAGAGAGGAGGGATAAGAAGATAGTTTAATTTATGATTGTTTGTCAAAGGGAATGAGTGTTAAAGATTACTATCTCAAATTCACACAACTCATTAAGTATATGCCCCAACCATAGTATCCTACCCTAGCGCTATGATGACCAAATTTTTTTATGGGAGTGCCTTGATAGGTAGAAACGTAGTGTCGAATAAAAATGCTCCTCAATGATATGGATATACATAGGCTTATGGTGTATTCTCCACAAATTTAGGAGTCTGAGATTAGGGATATAAGGCTAGAGGGGAAAGAGGACTAGTTTTGATGAATCAAGTAAACTAAAATCTAAGAAGAGGTTAGATGATCAAGAATATTTCATAGGGAAAAAGGATAGGGCTACAAACAAAAATTCCATAGGAGGTGGTCATACTTTTGAGAGGTCTAGATGTGATACTTGTGGGAAGCAACACTTGGGTCATTGTCTTGCCGGAACATATTGTTGCTTTTGGTGTGGTAATAAGGGTCAAAAGATGTGGGACTGACCAAACATCAAGGAAAAAGAGAAGGAGGTCAACCAAGACACTACTGGTAGTCAGGATCCTAATGCTCCAATAAATAATCATTTCTTTGTACTTGGAACTTTGTAAGGAACTAATCCGGAATGATAGCCGCAATAAATCTTAATTCCTTAGGGTTGTTTAGTTTTAATTTAGATTATTTCATATTATCTTGTCTCTAATATGTTCACGCCTTCATGTTAAATTACTTGAAAGATAAATTATTGAAAATTGATGGATACTTTAATGTGAAGAACCGTTGTTCAATGTAACAAACTTAAAAAAATTGAGTTAATTGAATTTCCATGATTTGTAGTTTTAATGTTTGTATAAATTATATGTATGAACATTTTTAATGTTGGATAATGTAGTTCCTCAATAAATGAGGAAATGAAGGTGTGTTTTGAGTAATGGAAATTGTTGCAAAAGTTTCCTATGTGGCTAAAGTAATTGTCATGTGAAGTTGAATTCCTTGTTAAGTTGGTGAATTGGATATGAATGTTTTGGCGTCTAAGTGATGTTTTCTATGCTTCAAGTTGAGTCCTCGATGTCTTTAAAAATGTTTAGTGTTATCCAATGACGTATATTGTTCCAAGTGGGGTAGAATGTAATATCCCTAGAACAAACTACATTGAACTAAAAATTTGCAATTTTTTTGTGACTTAATTTTGATTTAAAATGGTTGATAATGATTTTTTATGGAGTTTTCTAAAGTTTGGTGATGTTTGTAGGTCAAACGTCCAAGATCGTCCATGACGTTCTAAATAAGTGCTTTCAAAAGTACTTGTTTGAACTTATGTGATTTAGAAATTTTTACATGTTCATTTTTTTTTTTATATTGGTGGTGAGAGTTCCTAATATATATATTAATATGTATATGGGTTGAAAGTCCAGGTACTACTCCACCTAGTACCCAGGAGGACCATGGAAGAGGACCCCCACTTTAACGCAAAATCTGTTAACAACTGCTCCAATCAATGCCCATCATCAACGAACAGTAGTCCTGTCAATTGATACGCTCAAACTTACTTCTCAAATGAGAAGTAAAGCGGTCGCGTCAAGTAAATAACCCAACTAGTGAGGTTGGGATCATTCCCACGAGGAAAATAGTCTAGACTTTACTTCAACTTGTTATTACTATTGTTCGGTTGATGACTTCCTTAGAAAGTAAAAGCATAAAAAGGGGGATTTGTATTTCCTAATGAGTAAAAATAACTAACGAACATGACAAAGACACTTAACAGCTTTTAATTTTGGGTTTTAATCAATTAATCAAAATAACTAGGGTTTACGTGTTCCCCACAGGTTCATAACTTGATAATTCTAACTATAACAATTCTTTCCTAGTTTCTTGCATGCAAAGTGATAAGTTATGTATTTCTAAATCCTTGGTCCGGCATCTAGAAAATCTTACTCCGCACCTTGGTCCGGCTACGTGTGTTGCTTTCCTAACCCTTATCTTTACCTCATATTAAGCATCGTATTCGATATTTGACTAAGTTATTACCTCATACCAATCAATACTAGCCTATTAGATAGTATACACTAAATCTATGTTAATAATTCTTTTCCTATTATCTACCTCCTTTGTCTGGCAAGTAGCATTAAGGCGAGTTTTAACGTTGATCATCCATTAAAAAGACTTCTAAGCGAAAGAATTATTAATACATGCAAGACACTATTCTAGAATTGTTATTTTAGCTAGGGCTTATCTCATTATTTGCCTATGGTTACCATAACTCTAGTTATGGAGTTTACTTACTCATAGCCATAAACACAATATTCAAATATATTAAATAAGAATTCATGTACTTACTTCAATGAGAAAGAATAAAGTCCGAAAATTTTCTTGATTAATCACCAAAAATCACTTGTAAGAAACTCCAAAAATCAAACACTAATACACAAAGTCTAATAATATGATGTCTAATCTTGAAGAGTCTAACCTCAAAAACGAGGTTTTTCGAACTATTTATAAAAAATAAAAACCTAATTAAACAGGGATTCTAATTACTGGAAATCTGCCAAAACGCGGCTGGGTCGACGGACCTCGCAACGGACCGTCGTGGACGCGACGGACCGTCATGGACTCCGTCGTCCCATACTTAGCAGTTTCTTCTGCTGCTCTCTTATACCCCTCGATGGCAAGTGTGACGGACCGTCATAAGCTCGACGGTCCTTCGAGGGTCTTTGTTTCAGAATACTTCAACTCTTGGAATCTGGGTACTGGGATCACTTCTCTGATCTTCACGACGAACCTGCAGGACGGACCGTCATATCCATGAAGGACCCTCACAAGCTTCGTAATCCCACACTTGGTCAGACTTCCCCATCTTCCTTCAGCAGCTGCACTACGCTGCCACCTACGGACCGTCACAGGCACGACGGACCGTCATAAGCTCCATAGGTGGTCTCTTCTGCATTTTTTCGCTCAAAATCTCCGTATTCATCTTTGGACAGATTTCCTGCAAAAACAAAGAGAAACTTATATCAAAATTAGCACAAAAAGGCTTTCGGACCCACCAAACTTAAGGAAAAAGTATTAATTATACCGTGAAACCACGGTATATCAAAACCCTCAACTTAAATTCGTTGTTTGTCCTCAAGCTACACACTATGACTCACAACACAATCTTTGTACAATAGGATTCATGTTTTATCCTTTGCAATCATTTGGCTATCAATCCCGATTAATCTATAAAATATATGCATGAAATCACTATTAGGCTTGAATTTTGTGGGATTCGAACATGACACAGACTCACCATGAACTAACACCTATCCTCTTCAATTTCTCACCGAGGTGCTAACAATTCCGGTATTGCAACTAGTGTCCTCACTTCAAAACAAAATCCTCATTTTTCACACAATGATTTCAGTTTGAGTATAAGGATTATTTTTCAACACTTGCTCTCAGAATCATGTCACACTCATTCTTACCTATTTCCATAAGCTTGCCCTTATTTTCACTGCCTTAAGTTTGCTATACAACCCTTAGGATCACGATAGGACTTTCTTAGTTTGTAACATCGGATCAGAGTCAGGTAGGGTATATTTAGGTATACTTTAGTGACTTTCGCCCTCCTTGACATATCGGCTAAACCTTCCACTTTCTATCACTTTATCTTGCCCATTTTCTCCCATTCGTTGACCTTGCTATTTCCCTTCTTTCTTCATTTGTGTAAGTGACTCTTTTCTTTTCTTGTTTGTAATTCTTGTATATTTATTTTTTTTCTTAACTTTTCTTTCAACGAGTTCTTGAGTCACTTTACTTTTGTTCTTTCTCTCTCTTTGTTCTTTCAACCCCACTTTCCAGAGCATTCCTCAAAACAGCCACCCTCAACTCATGGCTTTGCCATGAGTCAAGGTACACAATACCCAAAGTTGGGTCAGGGCCATACGAAGGTTGTCTATGCATTAGCCACCCTCAAATTTTGCTTTTGGCATAAGCTGAGGTGCACATGTCCATGGAGGGACCAGGGCCAACATATTGTTCCCAGAAAAGATCAGTTGGGGTGAAAAAGAAAGGTCTAATTTTAAGATCAAATTATTTGGATCAAAGAAGGATAACTTTCATTTGGTTTCTCTTGTTTAGGCTAGAAATGGGCTATCTTGAATAAGGGCCTATGATCCTTTCCTAATTGTCTATTACAACTTACCTTTAGCAGGACTAACCAGGCAAGTTCTAGCTCAGTACCAATAGTGGACTATTCAAATTTCCTCACACTCACTTGACATCTCATAAGTATACCAGATTATCAGACACCTAGTCGAATTGAAGACTTAGGGTAATGTAATGGTGTAACTCTATTTCATGCTTAGAGCCACACAATTATCAGTTACTATGCCTAGTCATGCAACATTTTCCAGTTTATCAGGATATCATTTTAGCCATCATGCTTCAGAGTTAAACTATGTACAAAAAGATGTAACGTGCCGGTTCAACAGAAAAAGTAATCAGTCTTTTGGGGAAAAAGAACACAGGCAAGAAAACCCCAAAAGAGGATAGTGAGTTGGGCTACTCAGAGTTCACCTTAACACTCACTTTCCATTTACCCCAACCCCCACAAAAAAGCATGCAATTGTCCCCAATGCATAAAAAAATCTTAATATTAGAGTGGTAGGTGAAGCAAACCTGTGGCGCATCGCGCCGTCGATCTGCAAGCTGGTGGGTCCGATTTCCCAGAACCCACATCCTCTGCAATCTGGACACCCTCAGTGGTGTCCTCAGCAACAACCTCACCATCAGTAGCACCTCCGGCTGTCTATAACAGTGCGGGAGCTAGACGCCCCAGCCGCTATCTGCGATGCTCTGATGTGAACGAAGACTGTCGACAACAGCCTCAAGACTCGACACATCTACCATAGGGGCTGGTCGAGCTAACACTCTCAACTCAAAGGCCTCAAGGCGCTGGTTAACCTCAGCAATCTTCCGCAGCATCTTCCTCTCAATACGCGCTTCAGACTCAGTAATAGACTTTTGCATCCACGGCTGGATATGATGCAGAAGAGTGGCCATTTGTGCCTCAAGTTTTTGGACCCTAGCAAGCGGGGCCAGTAACGGTAGAGGGGCTGTGTGAGAGGATCTCGGGGCTGTGCTACTACCCGGGAAAGACTCGACCGGGGTAGTGTCAGTGGATACCTGTGTAGATGTGCGGGCCTGGGCAACCGTATCCACAAGATCTTCAGCAAGAGGGGGCAGCTCTGGACGGGGGCCTCTGCATGGCGCCAACTCATTGGCCTCGTCTCTGATGAGGCCGACGTCAACGGTGACCTGCAGGGTCTTCAACTAATCTATGTGCCATATGGGCACACCTGCAGACCTGCAAAGGGCAAAGATCATACACGGCAAGGGGTAGGTAGTAGTGACCTTGAATGCCCTCTCGTGCATGACTGCCTAGAGAAGCCATGCGAAGTCCACCTCGAAGACGGCTATCATCGCCGCCATCAACACTGCTCGATCCCAGGTGACGATGTTATCAGCAGCTGTGGGGGAAAGACACTGACGGACGAGCACCCACAAGAACTTTGCAACGAACGTGAGGTTGGCTTCTTGATGGCCCCCTTCGGCTCAGTGACCCAATCGGCACCCTCTCTGTCGACTGATAGGTGCAGGGCCATCCACCTCTGGGTGGTCTCTCTCAGTGCCTGCTCGCGCATGAACTGTCCATCCTTTACTATCTGCCAGCGATAGTCAAACTCCGCAGTGATGGGGGTCCGCGTAACATCTGCACTCTCGCCGTATATGAACCGGTGGATAGCTGGCAGGGAAATGTCAACCTGCACGTCCCGGACTCGAACCTGCTTAAGTGGGGCCCTTTTAGCGGGAGTATCCTGCCTATCGATCTGTGATCGTAGAGTCACTACGTAGGATGCGTAGAACTCTCGGACCACTTCCTCGCTGTATCGTCCCAACGGACGGTCTGTCCACTCTATGCGATGCCTGGTGAATAGGTTGTGGATCTCCGACATCGATGGGAGACTCCTTGTAAGTACTCGCCGCTCCAAGTTGAGTGTCTGAGTCATTACTCCTTTATCAGTCAGGAATTTGGCGTCGGAGTAAACTTGAAATTGGCCTTCGACACACCACCGATTTGGCTGGTCAGAGGTTGGGGTGGGGACCTCGGCTGGTGCGCAGGATGTAGAGTCTGAACTGTCAGTATCATCAGACGAGGCCGACGCTGCAGCAGTGGCGGGTGCGGGAACCTCAGCAGAGCCTGAAGCCTCCTCGGACCATGATACTCCTAAGGAGCCAGACGCTCCTTCCTCTATGATGGCTGACCCAGAGGGTGTGCCGGTCAGTGTGCGCTCTTCATCAGACTGGGAGGCAGTGACTACGCCGGACGCCACCATCTTGGGTGTGGCTCTGGGGGCACGTGCAGCAAGGGAAGGTGCGGAAGTGCCTGGGGGCACATATTCAGGGTCCCGCTCATCATCAGAGCCGACGATCAAGCCAAATCGTCAACGGCGCCAAAATTTGATACGCTGAAACTTACTTCTCAAATGAGAAGTAAAGCGGTCGCGTCATGTAAATAACCCAACTAGTGAGGTTAGGATCGTTCCCACGAGGAAAATAGTCTAGACTTAACTTCAACTTGTTATTACTATTGTTCGGTTGATGACTTCCTTAGAAAGTAAAAGCATAAAAAGGGGGGTTTGTATTTCCTAATGAGTAAAAATAACTAACGAACTTGACAAAGACACTTAACAACTTTTAATTTTGGGTTTTAATCAATTAATCAAAATAACTAGGGTTTACGTGTTCCCCACAGGTTCATAACTTGATAATTCTAACTATAACAATTCTTTCCTAGTTTCTTGCATGCAAAGTGATAAGTTATGTATTTCTAAATCCTTGGTCCGGCTTCTAGAAAATCTCACTCCGCACCTTGGTCCGGCTACGTGTGTTGCTTTCCTAACCCTTATTTTTACCTCATATTAAGCATCGTATTCGATATTTGACTAAGTTATTACCTCGTACCAATCAATACTAGCCTATTAGATAGTATACACTAAATCTATGTTAATAATTCTTTTCCTATTATCTACCTCCTTGGTCCAGCAAGTAGCATTAAGGCGAGTTCTAACGTTGATCATTCGTTAAAAAGACTTCTAAGTGAAAGAATTATTAATACATGCAAGACACTATTCTAGCATTGTTATTTTAGCTAGGGTTTATCTCATTATTTGCCTATGGTTCCACAAACCCTAGTTATGGAGTTTAGTTACTCATAGCCATAAACACAATATTCAAATATTAAATAAGAATTCATGTACTTACTTCAATGAGAAAGAATAAAGTCTGAAAATTTGCTTGATTAATCACCAAAAATCACTTGTAAGATTCTCCAAAAATCAAACACTAATACACAAAGTCTAATAATATGATGTCTAATCTAGCAGAGTCTAACCTCAAAAACGAGGTTTTTCGAACGATTTATAAAAAATAAAAACCTAATTAAACAAGGATTCTAATTACTGGAAATCTGCCAAAACGCGGCTGGGTCGACGGACCGTCGTGGACGCGACGGACCGTCATGGACTCCGTCGTCCCATACTTAGAAGTTTCTTCTGCTGCTCTCTTATACCCCTCGACGGCAAGTGTGACGGACCGTCATAAGCTCGACGGTCTGTCGAGGGTCTTCGTTTCAGAATACTTCAACTCTTGGAATCTGGGTACTTGGATCACTTCTCTGATCTTCACGACGAACATGCAGGACGGACCGTCATATCCATGACGGACCGTCACAAGCTTTGTAATCCCACACTTGGTCAGACTTCCCCATTTTCCTTCAGTAGCTGCACTACGCTGCCACCTACGGACCGTCACAGGCACGACGGACCGTCATAAGCTCCGTAGGTGGTCTCTTCTGCATTTTTTCGCTCAAAATCTCCGCATTCAGCTTTGGACAGATTTCCTGCAAAACAAAGAGAAACTTCTATCAAAATTAGCACAAAAAGGCTTTCGGACACACAAAACATAAGGAAAAAGTATTAATTATACCGTGAAACCACGGTATATCATCAATGCCCCATTTTCTTGGGTGTATCTCCATAATTTGGTGTGGGGATATAGTCCCTATATTTCCCCCCTCTGTCACAAATGACGCCCAGCATGTTGGGCATCCGTTCAATAGACAACCCGTTGCTTGGGTTTGGCAATCGTAGACCTGCAAAAGCTGATGCATGGAATTCGAAGGCTTGGGGTGTTTTATGAACTATAGATGATATTTGGAGGGTCTTAAGAATATATTTTTGTGGTTTTAGGTCTTAGACCTTGACCAGACCCCATTTTGAAACAATGAAAACCCCTCCCTCAAGAAAAACACTCTAAAGACACCATTGAATCTAAGGCTAAAAGGGTTGTGGACGTTTTCTTCATCAAATATTCATTGTTTTATTCTAATTTAGGTATAATATTCATTATGAACCTTCTTTCATTCAAGGAGACCCTTCAAACAGAAAGGGTTTAAAACTTCAAACTTCTATTCCTTCACTTTAAGTATGGGTCTTGGCATGAAATATGCTAATGATTAAAATTAGTTGTTTTCAGTGTTAAGTGATGTTTATAATGTCAATACACCAAATGAAACTGTTTTTGTTCTTCTGTATGTACTTTTAGCTTATGAAATGGGTTTGATGAGCATGATTAGAAAATTGTTTGAGTTATGGTTTATTTACAGTTATATTGTGATTTAGCTACTTCCCTATAGGATATTTTTAAAAGGTGAAGAAAGCTAGGATGAATGTTGTGTTTATTAAATTGAAAAGTTTTTATTCTGAAATGTTCTTGAGTTGTATGATCCACATTTTCTGGCGATATATACTTGACGTCCATGATTATATTTAATATATGTATGTACAATGAATGTGGACTTGAAAGCATCTAATGTGAAGTGAAATAGTTATTATGATGATTATGCATGTTATGTGTTAGAACATTGAAACGTGTTTCTTGATTAAACTATGCTTAAGTGAATCATATGTTTATGTTAAGCATGCTAGTTTGTGAAATATGATGAATGAAGGCATAAGCATGTCGAGATATCAATGTTATGAAAGTAGTGATTATATGAAATTTGTGATCACACACAAAGTTGAATCAAAGAATAAATTAATGATTGTGAAAGGTGGATTTTTCGGTGAATACTCGTAGTGACTTAAGATGAAGTGTTTAGCAGCAACCTTACTACATACGAAGAACTTTATAATGTACTTTGTAGGATGGATACCCTTGGTTAGTTGATATGTGGTGTCCAATACTTATCCCTAACCTTAAGTAATGAATCATTAAGACTTAGTTAGGGAGTTATGCTTATCACCAAGAGGATATGATGAAGGGGTGGTTAAACTTCATGAGTTGAGATGTTGTATCCAATGTACCCCTTGAGATGATTACACCTCGTTAGTAGAAAGTGAATTACTTAGAAGCAATCTCGTAATCTCTAAACTAAGCGCCCACATAGGTGTAGCTATTGGATAATCCATGTTAAGGGTAAGAGAATTACCCTACCCTAAGAAAGTAGAGATCCCTCATCCGATAGGGGTTAATGTAAGGATTTAAAGTCTAGCTCTTATGGTCTGTGTCGGTTAAATATAACTCCCCACAAAAGTATATAAAGAACTAATTCTCCCAAAGAGTGTACTACTTAGGATAGGTTGTGGTATGGGACACATTTTTTCCATTGCACAAGTACACACTTGAAAGATGAGTCTTGGTGTGTCCGTATGTGTAATATATGGATGTTTCCTTATGTAATGAAAATGAAAATAGGTGACGTAATGGATAATGTTAAAAAAGCATGTTAAAGTTATGTCTTGTATGATGAAGATTATGAATGATTAATGTGGTGTACCTAATCTCATGGAATCCTCAAGGAGCACAAAGTGGGAGTAGTAGTATGCGATGTTATTTTCACATTGCACTTTGTGTAAAATGCAAGTACACTTGGAGAAGGGCACTTATGTGAAGTTCTTAAATGCAAGTATGTTTGTCTAATTTCTACTTATACGATGTGGACTTTTTACCCGTAAGAAGTAAGCCTATAATGGGTAGTCTTGAGGATCACATAGGTGTGCATCGATGGGATTGTATGTGTTTTTCCTTCATGCCTTACATTAGTTAGTCTTAAGATAACCTTGCTTAGAGAAACATCAAAGGTAATGAGTTCACTGAAAGTTTTCTTAAATAGGTTCATTATGAAGTTTTTTGATGTCACCGTAATGTGCTTTTTTTGGTACTAAAATTATGGAAGTTCTATATTATGTATTAAATGGTGATTCATATTTTTTTTAATTCATTATTCATGAAAGTTTTAACTATTTGACATTGATGATTTTTTCTACTAAATACCTTTTTTGCATGTTTTTGCATATGCCATACTTAGTACAATGTTTGTACTAACCCCATACTCTTCTATACACTATAAGTATAGGTTGGAGGCAAGTTAAAAATTACATCGAAAAATTTGGAATCTACTCTCTCAAGACTAAGTATGTCCTTATATATTTGAGCCCATACTCTTTATTTCTTTGGTTTCTACTTTTAAGACATATTATGTGTTGTTGTTCAATGTAAATGGCCGTGTCCCTTAGATATTTAAGTTGTGTCTTTAGTATGAGTTGTGAAGACGAGACTACGCTTTAGTATTTATGAAATATGTTTCTATATTATGAATATATAGTGAAAAGTTTTTATTCCAAAATACTTTTCATGTCTTATATAATGAATGATAGCAAGGGTTACCATAACTTCTAGGGGGTACTTTCGTGTCGTAACACACACTTAGTGGTGCGAGACCAAGCCTATGATCAAAACGACGGAGTGCAAGGATGACCCGTTGTGTGGACAACGACTAGTTGATGAACTTGTTTATGTACACCTGTATATTTTCTACAGGTGTCTCGCCCAAGTGAGGGAAATTCACCTACCTTCCAAATGGAGTATTGGGCGGTTATTTAAGTTTTTTTTTGTATTTTAAGTTAGTTTATCAGTCTTGAACCTAGATTATAGTTCATTATTAAAAATCAAAACTCACTACCCTAAATAGAACCCTCTAGACACCATTGAAGGTTGAAGCTATGTTTAAGCTAGGAGCTTGATTTCTACATTTATTCTTTATTAATTTCGTGTAATATCTTGATTTAATATATGACGTTTCATTTGGAATCTTCTACTATTCATGGAGACAATTTCAAATTGTTTCAAAAGATGTTCAAAAATATAAAATTTTCTATTTTGACTTCTAGACATGGGTTGTTTAATAAATTTATTTGAGTCAATGATTTATGATAGAATTGATGTTAATTCGATATTATTAAGTAAAAATTTCTATGAACCAATGAAATCATGATTTCCTATTTTTTCTGTAATGTAGGTTATTTGATCAAGGGTTAATTGTATTTGATTATTGTATAGATTGTACTAGGATATCAAATCATGTATATATTGTGGTATAATTGAATATAAGTAGCCTTAGTTTGATGATTTTAATATTTTATCTTTTAGGATCATTGTATGGTTTTATTATTAGTTTAGAATAGTGTATATGGATATTGGTAAGAGCCTTTAAGAATTTATTCGATTGTGAAGGCTAAGAATTTGTGGTGATGATGATGGATTGGTGGTTAGAGGACCTAATCTCTCTATATTGTCTAGTATTGGTATTTAATTGTATTGATTGGTATGGTCCACTTTTGATGGCAAATTTATATGATACAAGCGTTATGAACATGGCCTTGTCAGCATTATTATGTGAATTATGATGTTATTATGTTATAGGTTGTATATGAGCAATGTGAAGGATTATAAGTTAGATTATAAGATACCTCCCATACACCCTCTTCAAGAGAACCTTACAGTTTATTAACTGATCTCTTGAGTTAAATCTAAGATTCCGTTGAGTTGAACATGAAGACACCGCCTATACACCCTCTTCAAGTTTACCTAAGCAACCCCCAAAGCTTACCTAGACAGGTATACATTCATTCAACCTTCGCTAACCTATGTCATAATCATCATTAAGTCAATTAAATTAAATAAACATTTCGAAGACTTAATGGTCTTGGTAGACCTAGGGAACCTACACACGAACATCTTCAAAGCCAACTCGTGCCATGTCTAGATAATGTCCCATTCTACAACATAAATTTTGTAGAACTTATCAAGCAAGACAATGTATCTCATATGATAAGTGTAGGAAATAACCGACATAGACCATACTATCTAGTCATGGAATCCGGATTCATAAGCGACACCGATCGAGGTTTTTCTACTTGCTAGTTTTACAAGTAGGACACAACCCATGCAGGAACATTGTAATGTAATATGTAAGTTTTATTTTTACTCTAGTATCATCTTAAAAAGATTCACTCTCCAAGTATACTCACGCGGTGCTTTACTTTCTTTAACGACCCACAAGTACACCATTGAAGTTAGAGTAGTCATAAGTCACCACATAGCATATGAGACTCCGAAAAAGTCTCAGTTAAGCCACTTGTACCATTTATTGCCCAATATATTATCAATAATAAGTAAGAATTCTAAACTTTCTTTACACACGAATAAATATTTCATTAATATACAACTTGAATACATTATTTAAAGCATAAAACCTTAACAATGTCTCATGAAGCAATCTATACTTATAGAATATACAATATTTAGGACTAAGATGATACAGTTAATAAAAATAAAGACTAAGACATAAGGATAATATGTATTGCCCTTGAATCAATGAGGACTCACAAAAACATCATCTTCAACCCTTAAAAACCTATCAGTCTTCCATGGCATATCAAGTCTCCCATCTCCCTACAGTTTACTCAAAGGAAAAGAAGGGCTTCACACATTGAATGCACCACGTATGGAAGCCATGAAAATACTATAAAAAAGGGACATTTAGTGTATAACATGCTTTTCATGACATTTGATAAAACCTTCAGAAAATAGTTTAAAAGACATGTAACAAATCATTAATCACATATAGAACATATCCAATTAACCTTTATCACACAAACTTCACATAAAAGTAACGTATCACAAGAGAATATCAAGTACATTTTAAAGAAGATAACATAAGACCTTCCTAGAAAAGGTGACTCTAAGGATCACTTGAGTAAGCTAGGAATAAACCGCCCATACAATTCCTTCACACACACCAAAGAGATCCTTTTAGACTACCTTAGATAAGATTATTCCCAATTCATTAATAAAACTCCATACTTAGAGTTACTCTAATACTCACCTAAGTAAGAAAAGAAGACATTACCCACACACCCTATCCAAGCCTACCTACATAATCCTCAAAGCTACACTATATAGATACCTTTTCAATTAACATATATTTACTTAGGTAATTAAATTCGTTAAGTCATTTAGAACAAATTCAAAACTTAAGAATATTCACATAATGCTCTTGGAGAAGACCTAGGGAACTCACATACTAATATCTTAAAATCCTACTCATGCAATGCTAGATAGAATCATATTACAATACCTAAACTTTATAGAACTTATCCATCACTAGCATGTATCCCACATGATGAGACTAGGCATGTAACGACCTGTTTAGTCGTTTTGAGCAGCAGATTTTATTTCTGGAAAACTGGCTGAAACGACGGACCCCACGATGGACCGTCACACGCACGACGGATCGTCGCAGGGTCTCGTTTCAATATACTTAGAAATTCTGAAATTGGGTACTGAAAATCGACTCTCTTAACTTCGTGACGGAATGGCAGGACGGACCGTCACAGATTCTTCAGGGGAAATTGAGTCTCTGACCCTTGCGACGACCTGCAAGACGGACCGTCGTAGGCACGACGGCACGTCACAGGGTGCGCAATCCCAGTTGGAGTCGGATTTCTTTACACGTTTAAGGACTTTTTGGACTATTCTTTCTTTAATTAAAATTTAAGTAGAGGGTTTTTATTAATAAGTCTAATTACTTGGGGGTTAAAAGAGGTA